>VUQK01018758.1:6296-22610 GCA_015106715.1 Bujurquina vittata | reverse complement strand
AAAAAAAAAACACAACTCCCCCCCACAAAAAATTAATAAAAAAAAAAAAAAAAAAAAAAAAAAAAAAAAAAAAAAAATCACACATGGGCCAACCTCTGGATCAGGGAAAGGGAAAAAAATGTGTGTGAGTGCAAATTCATGTGAAAGTGCAGTCTATTTACAGATTATATCATGTGTGAATAGATAAGAGAGCCAAGACATATGCTGCTTCAGTCACAGAATCTGAACTTGTACAGAAACTATTTCAGACAAGGAATGAATAATCTTAGCCAGCAGCATGCTGTGTCCCAGTGAGAAGCTTAAAACTTTACTCTCCACAGTCATTATGTTTCATAAATCACTCGCCTAACCCTACTTAAATCAATGCAGGAAGATAAAGCAAGAATATATCTCTCTGCTGGCCTTGCTTTAAAAGACTATATGGTATGTATCTTCCTTTGAGGGGCTATATTCACACATGTCCTTGAAGAGCTTGATTTGTAGATAAGAAATATAATTTTAGCCCTCAAAGCAAGATGTAACTCAAACTGGTCCTCTTCGCTCTTCTAAAAGCGACTGTACTGTTCGGTTTGTAGCCAAGGAAGTGACTACCTACAAAACCAAAGCTAGAGTGGGTATTACATACTCTTTAACGTGGACACAGTTAAAGGTCAACCTTAAACTTCTATGTAGTGTGCAGTATAAATGCTCTCAGTTTGATAGGTTGTGGCCCTGCTGTTTGTAAAGCACCAGTTGTGGCATTTATTGATTTCCATACACGCAGGAGACTGCAGAAGAAAAGACTCTAGTCCAAAATAAACAAAATACTAGATTTGAATTGTGAATGCTAGTACAAGGTTTTTATTTTACACTGGGCAGATAGCCAATCCCTTTCTGCTTCCTCAGTCACATATCAAATGTTTTTCATTGAGCCAAAGGTAAGATACATTGTCTTGTTAACGCTAATTTTTACTTAGATTAAAAAAAAATGTAATTTAAAAATAAGTCCATGTAAATTCACAGATATAAAACGAGAACCTTCTTTCACAAATTTACTCATTAAATCAAATGAAACAGTGTATGTGTTACACAGAAATTTCTAGGTGTGAGCTGTGATATAAGGGGTCGCCAAATCACAATAGCAAGAGTAGGATATATGTTATACTTTCATAATGCAATGCAGCAGTTAAATTACGCTGTCACACTTCAGGGAAAGGAAATGTTTTATCTTCAGTTTCCATGCATAGTCGGCAATAAAGAGCATTGTTAGGCTGTTGTCTTTTTTTTTAATACTTAAGATACACTATATTGCCAAAACTATTTGCTTATCTGCTTTTACACACATATGAACCTGAGTGACCTCACATTCTTAATCCAAAGGGTTTAAATACGATGTCAGCCCATCCTTTGTAGCTATAACACGTTCAGCTCTTCCAGGAAGGATTTCTATAAGGTGTAGGTGTGTGTCTATGGGAATTTTTCACAATTTTTCTAGAAGCACATTAATGAGGTTGGATGAGAAGGCCTATCTTGCAGTCTAATCTAATCTCCAATTCCTCCTAAAGGTGTTCTATCGGGTTGACATCAGTCAAGTTCTTCCACACCAAATGTCCTTCTGCCAAGGGGCCATCCCCAAACTGTTCCCACAATGTTGGGAGCATGAAATTGTCTGAAATGTCTTGGTATGGGGCCCATCTTCTGAAAAGCAACCCTAATCCCCCATCCACCAAACTTTACACTTGGCAAAATGAAGTCAGATAAGCGCCATTCTCGCAGCAACTGCCAAACCCCTTGGACTGCCCAATGGAGAAGCATGATTCATCACTCCAGTGAATGAGTCTCCACTGCTCTAGAATCCAGTGGCGGAGTGCATTACACCACTGCATCCCACACTTTGCATTCCACTTGGTGATGTAAGGCTTGGATGCAGCTGCTCGGCCATGGGAACCCATTCATCAAGGTCTCTATACAATGTTCTCGAACTGATCTGAAGGCCACGTGAAGTGGAAATTGTAGCGAGTGACTCTGCAGAAAGTTGGTGACCTGTGTTACTCTGCGCCTCAGCATATGCTGACCCCACTCTGATTTTACAGTATGTGGCCTGCCACCTTATGGCTTAGTTGCTGTCTTTCCCAGCACATTGTTTTAATACCACTAACAGTTGACTGTGGAATATTTAGTAGTGAAGAAATTTTAGGACTGGATTTGCTGCACAGGTGGTATCCCATCACAGCACCATGCTGGAATTCAATGAGCTCCTGAGAGTGAATCACTGTTTCACAAAGGCTTGTAGAAGCAGTCTGCTTGGTTGCTGTGGCCATGGAAGTGATTGCATAACCAAGTTCAATTAATGGATGGGTGAGTGAATACTTTTGGCAGTACTCCGAGATTAATGAATAAAGGTTATGGTTCTTGTGGATTATTGATTAAATGCAACTAAAAATATCAGATTTGAGAGATGCAACTTCAGGGCATACATGCAATATTTTTACCTTTGAGTAATTGATTCTTATGGTTTGGGCAGTTGTCAATGAGGTGTTTCCCCTCTAGGGTAAAGATTTAGTTCGCATCAGTGTAAAATCCTCTTTTGCATTTAAAAAGATTAAGAGGCATAATTTTGAGACTGAGAAGCGTGGACAGGGGTAGTTTAGCTGCTTGACTTATTCATAGTTGTGAGCACAGTGCCAAAAATGTTACTCCTCAGTGCATGTTTAGGTCTAAGCCCCACATTATACTAGTCCTCAACTTAATGTGAAACATCAGAGGAAGGGAGGAGGATCGCAATACAAGGCACAGAATGCATCTTGTTTCCCAAGCTGCCAAGTTACTTTTTACAGTGAGCAAAGTGGTGTGCAGTGTTTCAGGCTTTAATTCACATTTCGACTCAGAAATAGGCACACAATGAAAACAACGTGTCTTGTGAGTGCCTTTTCTCAGCAATGCACAAACCAAGCAACAGGTTTTTTTTTTTTTTCCAATTCTTCCTGGTATTGGATTTTTTATGAACTAAACTGAAATTTCTGCAAAATTACAGCTTTTAACGGGACCGTATTGGAGAGCTCATATCTGAATGTTACAATATGTGGGTCGACAACGGGAATAAAATAAACCCAATGTGATGCACACAGTTACACATGTGGTACAGTTAGGAGTATCTCCATTAACACGTGGACAAGTTAGGATCCCACTGTAAACAATGTGTTGTGCCTCTCTACACATTGTACAAGTCAGGTATTGCACAGCAATTTTAGTGTATTTCTGGAACAGTTTGTAACAGGTTTTGTAACGCAGCTTTCCTCCGGATAAATCCTGCACTCTACCTGAGTCTCAGACTCTTTGTCTTTTTATCAAAAACATATCGACTCTCCTTCAGCATCCTTTCATTTAGCTAAATTGCTACAATGTTTTCAGAAAGAAGCACATAAAAAGACATAAAACCTGGGCTTACACAATTAGTATATTATTCGCTTATATTATTTCCTCTCATGCCCTCATCAGATCTACTTATTTTTAGCAGCTAATTTGCACAGCTCTTGGTAGAAAGCTTCTTTTTATTGAAATGAACTGGCTGCGTCTTTGTACTGTACATAAATTAGCGCATTGTTAGACGATCACCCGCAGATCTTCCCTCCAAAGTCACACCCATTTAGAGTTCTTCCTCTTTGAATGATGTATATTTAGTTCTTACTGTGAACCTCTTTTCAAAGGAGGATGGTGGAGATAGACGTATTTTTGTACATTTAAGATGTTGATTTGTTGGCACAATCCAGAAACACCATCACTGAGCAGTGCATCGCCACCTTTTACAGTCCACAAGCTCCAATAATAACAACAAGAAAACTCAAAAATGTGTGGTTAACTCCATAAAGAATCATAAAAGATTACGTGAATGTAAGTCTTCATTTGGCACACAAGGCACCAAGTCGAGAATACAAACTCACATTATGCTGTAAGGGAACTCTTGTCTCCATCACAAATGCAGTTAGTCAAAATTTGAATATATTTTACACACACATATATATAAACATATACACAGAGAGAGAGAGAGCGAGAGAGAGAGGCATAAGGACTGGAGATGAGGTTTGGCGTTAGCGCTTGCTCAGAATGCTGACATAGCATCCTTCAGCCAACACTTATCACAAACACAAATGAACCTCGTCAAATCTAGTCTCACCTCAGGCACTCCTGAAACATATTCCCGTTTGTGCATATTGGATGTTCACATTCTGACGGCTTCATGGCAAGTATTAATACCCTTAGGTCTGGAGGGATGATAGAGCCACATTTATTAAATACAGTCAAATGTGCACCCACTGTGCTCACTGAGACCTCATCTTAAGAGACATAATGAAATTCAGATTCAAAATATAGCCTGCAGGAAAGGCACAGCCTAAACAGCGTAGCAACACATGACTCAACAGAAGCTGTCACTAATAGTTATCTCTTGTTCCCTGGCACATGTGATACTGTGTAGCCAGTGTGGCTAAAAATTAACAAGTGAAGGGAAATGCACACAAGGTGCTGGCTAGCAGTTAAAGTTCAGAAATAGAATCAACCTGCACATTCACTGTCGCTCAGTATACAAATACTAGAAAAGTACCATGATACCCTGCCATCGAAAATGACACCCTCTGAATTTAAGAGGGCATCCACCAATCAGTAACAGTTTGATTTAACATCATGCTGTATTTTAACTACGTTAACAGACAAGTGGTTAAGAAAATATATGTGAATAACAAACCTAATGAGGCAGCTTAACACAAATTTTAAAGGTCTTTTTTTTTTTCTAAGTTGTGTATTTCGAATATACAGAACTTAATATAAACTAAGCCAATAGATAAATCTGACCAGCCAACAGCCCAGCAGGTATAACAGAATTTAGGATTCTTTATACAGCTAACAGCAAAACATATACCATTCATGCTAAAAGAATTTTAGAGAAAGGAAGGACTGCAGTCATAGAGCTTCCATAACTAAGCCTACTTAATCCATGTGTATGTGTGCACTGGGCCTGAGCACAACTACCTTAATGAAAAGAACAGGACAAAAAAGAACTGCGAGTGTCCAGAAAAGTCTTGGCAGAGGAATGTCTGCCATTCTCTGTGTCTGAAGCTCTCTCTGTCATTCCTCCCTCATTCTATCTCTGCACCCATGTAGTCACACAAACACCGAGAATGCGTCTCCCAGTAAAGTCTGCTGAAAGTCAGGGTGACATTAAGCACAAACACTGACCCCAACAAATGAAACAAGAATGTTAAACCTTTGAATCGTGCTCAAATGCAAACATAGAAAATTTCAGCAATTTAAGCCTGCAGATGAGCACGTCTTGTATGGGAAATATTCTTCCTATACTCTGGTGTGTTGAGAGAGAATTTTTTTTAGTCTTTTCTTAATTACTTGAGATATTTGGCCTTTGCACAAATAAGTACAATAGCCTGAAAGCCTTTGTGGGGAACCTAAATACTTTTGAAGAATACCGTAAGTACTCTGTAAGACTGTGAACCGTTCTCATCATTTAAATGGTGACCGCATCGCTCACCACTCTGCTTTAAGGCCAGATGTACTAAATGGGGCAAAGTGATTGAGGCTGCAATCGCAGAAATGTGCAGGTGGGAGTTAAAATTTTTTTATTTATAAACAAAGAAAAGAGATTTAATTTGAATAATGAGCAATGCATTCTACCAAGAAGAGTGCAAACTCATCAAAAAATGAGCAGAACCGATGAGGGCGCGAAAATCTGCCAACAAAGATAGTATAGTGCAATCACGGGTTTTAAGCATGCGATTCTCTCCAGAAACAGCATAAAAACCCAGATCAATGAGCGGCAGCTGAAGGGGAACTGATATGCTTTTGATATAAGGGGAACACCTCTGTTAGAAATTGCTGGGGGCTGCGTAAAGCCTTGCAGGCAGAGACAACTGTTCTCTGTATAAATATGACAGCTCAGGTGGAGCACTGGATTCATCTGAAAGATAAGACTGCAATTTTACAAACTTTTGTACAAATGTGAAATCTATATACTAAAGCTGGCCTTTAGGATGCGTAGGAGAACACAAAATTGTCAGATCCTGCCCCGTCTGTGTATTAATGACAGAAGTGATGTTCCAGGTATTAATTGATTAAAGCCAGCTTCAGTACTGTAAGTCAAAGCTTTGCTACCATGCTCACAGATTTGTGTCAGTTATGCAGTCGTTCTGATAACATCTCCGCGAGTCATTCCAAATAAAGCCCCAGTGGCAACCATCAAAAGCACATCAGGCGCAAAATAAGACATGCCTGTTTGGCATTAAACAGCGAGATTTGCTGTAAATTGCTCGCCGCAAGCATTAGTAAATTACATTTGTATAATTAATTTAAATAATCCCTTCCTGAAACTTTGTGCTCTGAAACACAAACTCTAATCATTTATGTGCAGAATAAGAGCAGTAAGAATAACAGCTGTGTTTTATGTTCAACTCTCTGACTTGTCAAAACTGATACTGCACCTCTCTGATAAATCCTGACAGCAGTTTTTTTTTTTAACACTACCAAAGCCGTTTCCCACTACACCAGAAAGTCAAGAACGCCTTGAGTAACCCGAGCTAATGCAGCAATTGTGTAACAATGATCGTTTGACATGCTGACAGTCTGCTGGTTTGTTTATTTGTCTTAACTGTGACACTTTGTGTTGGCCGTGATGGGCTCTGTCCTAAAGATGGACACCATGGATCATGTGTATGACTGGACTTTAGTTTGGAAAGTTCAAAGTAACTTTTGTAAACCTGTCTACTTGGTTTCTACATTTAACCTTCTGCTGCAGGAGCTCACGTCTGCACATATGGTAAGTGACCTTCCCCTTGTTCATCACTGCAGCCCCAACTGCGGTGTGTTATACTCTTTCCTGCACAATAAAACACTAAAACATGACTCCTAGGATACCTTGGATACATGGACACCATTAACCGCCCTAAGAAGAAAAAAAAAACTCACACCCACACCCACAAACTAGTCTTCACATTCACACTTGCATCAGTGTCCTGACCTGTCCTTTACAGTCTATTTATCCTTCCTTCTAGCTTGTGTGTGTGTGTGTGTGTGTGTGTGTGTGAGGGAGAGAGAGAGAAATAAATGGTGGGGGGTAGGAATAGTTCAGTGGGAGAGTTGTTCCCTGGGCAACCAAGGATTGACAAAAAAGCACAAACTATTCAGCTACATATGACACAAACTGACACACTAGCACAAAAAAATACATATCCACACATATACATGCAAACACACCTACACACATGCACAATTTTATAGCTCTGTGCATATACTGAACACACCCTGTCTTGGCTGGTAAGATGGTTGGAATGAATGAATGCATTTTTAGTAGAATCCAAATTAAGATTGGGTAGAAACTCAGTAGTAGTGATCCACAAGTGTTGCTCATTCACGCAAACATTACATTTGTACACCTTTGCTTCACAAAACAACGTCAAATTTTTCCGTGAGCTTTTCCCAGTTAACATTTGACAAAAGTCCTACATAAGTCATCCCATTCCTCGTGATGGCCAAAAGAGGTCATTGTGGTTGGAAAAATGTTGCACTTTTCTATTCGTCTTTCATCTCCATTCTTTTCTTTTCTCTTTACACACAGACCAGGCCAGTCTCATACACACACAAAGATGCACACGCACACACACACACACGTAAAGACACAATGCATGTTCTTACACTCTCATACATAAGCACACACACAAAGTCAGGCAGTAAATGTCGCTGGGAGGAAATGAAGGCAGCTGTGCTTTTATGGTTTCATCTGGCCTGTTATATTTATCTGACCCCCATCCCCACCCCCCACCCTCGCCCCGCAATGTGGTCTCTCTTTCGTAAACATACCTTGATTATTCCATCAGCAATTTAATATAAGGTGCAACAGTAACGTAAAGAAAGCCAGCTCTATCTTCTTTTTCCTTCAAACAAATTCACTATTCACAAATTTATATTTACAGCGAGAGGCTTTACACACCTTCACAGTCACACCTGGGAGCTGCCCACTGCTGCCCTTTTCCTCTACTATTGGCTGCTAAGCAACTGTGTGGCCTATTTAAAATCATGTGACTCGTTATAAATCGATAAAGTAAACACCGGTAAAATCATACCCAGCTGTGTCACATATGTGCAGCTGGAAACCCTTAACCCCTTACAAAAAAGATTAGAAATTAATGCACGCAGACAATTCTTACGACAAGCCTGTAGCCAGTTCAGCTTTATGAAAAGAAATACAGTGTCCTTGAATCCTCTGATTATACTTCTAAAGGTGTAAAGCAGAGCCTGGCGTTAATACCTTACATGTGCTGCTGCAATCAAATTGCATTAATCTGAGTGAGCAGATATCTTTTTGATACAAAATATTTTATCACTTGACTTCCAAAGGAGTTGGAAAGGAAAAATCCCACCGCAGGTGCGGAATGCAAACCAGGCGTCTAATATACCATAACTCACGTACATGTTGTGAAAGGATTTATCTGACAGATTCAAGTGTTGCTGTTCATATAGTCATGATATTTTAATATGATGAAAGCACTTTCTCCTTGATCTCAGTCAAGGCTGTCTGTGTCAGGAATTTCACAGAGCGCTGAAAACTGCCGTGAGCACAGCAGTGGTGTCTGTTTGTTGCTGTGTGCACATGTAAGACAGAGTGTTACCCTGACCTTTCACACCATAGTGGTGCCAAAAAGGAGCTTGCTTCTCACTGCGTTTGTGAGTATCTTGATAAAATGCCAAAACCAAAATAGGCACTGTACATGAACTTTATATCATCTGTATTTCCAAGCATTATCATGATGCACAACAGTCCTGAAATAAAGGCAAAATCTTGAAAGCTGCAGCTGGAAAACACACAATTCTAAAGTGTAGACAAAAAAAAAAATTTTTCTTCAATTCCCTTCAAACGATTAGGCTCAAAAGATTTTTCACAACAGATATGCATTCTGAAGTTGTTTTATCTCCTGGTCAGGCAGACATGCATCAGCAAGGAGATCTCAGAACATAAAATATGTACGTGAGTGCATACACACACACCGCTCACCGAGCCTGCGAGCCACTCTCGTCTCCTCACTCCTCTAGCAGGTCCCTCAGGGGGAAGGGAGACCCATGAAATGAATCCTGACATGTCAGATCACACTGCAGCACCAGTTGAGCTGTCTGATATCAACACTTTTCTGCCTGACTGTGGACAAGTAAGACAGGGGGGGATTTGCTATGATTTCCCCTGGCTATAGCTCTAGTTGTATCTCCTGTGCTGACTGCAGTTACTGAAGCTGGCCTACTGTGCCAGTTAACCCCGAGAAATTCTGTGTCACAGAAAAATGGCAACTCTTGAACCTGTGCATTGAACCTGTTCAAATTCAATGTTTTAGGGAAGACAATATGTAATTATTAGAATTTGTATCTCACAGTTTGTGGAGAATTATTTTTTGGGAAATATAATCTGAAAGATGAGCATCTGTTCTCTGAAGCATCTGTTTGGCATCACTGCATAACATCAACCTGAACTAATAATTGTTCTAGCTTTGCCTTTAGACACTGTCCATTTGGAGTGAATTTACAATTCCGCCCAGTGGCTCAAAGTCAGCTTGACTGAAGATGGCAAATTCCCGTTAAGCATCATTTAGAAATAGAAAAGAGTGTTTTTAAATCCCTTCCCCTTGTCCTCCCAATTAAAATTTGCACTTTGTTGCATTGCACATGCTGACAGACTGTCACATTTACACCGATGCGTGGACTTCCCCTAAAACAGGCCTCTGTCTCACTGAGGGGCGAGACAATAAATGATCGAGATATTGAAGATATTGTACATTTGCTGCAGCATCTCACATGGATGAGTGGGCATAAAAGGAAAGAAATACACCTCCTGAGTCCACCACGAACCAAGGCAAAGCAAGCCACATCCCATAAGCTGTCAAGAGTTATAAGTTTTGACATGAGCCTAACTTCATATCAGTGTCACAAGTGTTTAATGTTGAAAAGGATTGCTCAATAGCATTCTGGGGTGCTCGCACGTGTGAGTCCTCACAATATTCTTAAATAGCGAGTCCTTGATTTCCTCTTGTTGTTTCAGTTCAACTCATTATTTGGATGTTTCTAGTGAAGTCAGATCAAAGTGATTAAATGGAGTGTCTCTCCCAGCTCATCATTTTTCACCCTCTAGGAAGACTGAATCAGGTCTGGAAAGATGTATAAAAAATATCAAGGTATCAAATATTCTCAAGGTTTCTGCCTATGTATCTATTTGGAGGTGTGGGGTGCACAGAGGGTAGGTGGAGGTGCTCTCTCTGTTTTTCATGAGATAGAGGATCTTTGTTCTTTTATACTCTGAGGATTATATCGTTAGGAAACACAGGGAGCGTTTTCTTCTTTGTGTGTCTTGTGGTTGACTCTTAAAATCCTGTCACTTTTTAGAGCAACTTAACAGCAGAGTGGGTGTACACGAAATGAATGAAAGACTAAATTGGACAAAGAAGAAAATGTCAGTCACAGGATGTGTTCTGATTTTTCTTTTTGGCTGAATGAAAAATCTCTTACCTTCTAGGATGACTTCTTTGCCAGTTTTTTTCAGCGCTTGCACAGCCTCATCGTGCGTGGCCTCTCGTAAGTCATAACCGTTGACAGAGAGTATGGCATCACCAACATAAAGGGCCTCAGTCTGGTCAGCAGCCAGGCCCTTAAAGATTTTAGAGATGAGGATTGGCATCTTGTTTTCCTTGCCACCTGCATGACCAGAAAGGAAAATCAAATTAAAAATCATGTGGAAAACCAACAACCGACCAACCACTAATTAGCTTTACAAAGGAGTTTGCTAGTTCCGACTTACATAACCCATTCTGGCTCAGATCACCATATGCAAACTAAATTATATTATATCTTTTCAAACACCCTGGTAAATACAGCACTGGATAAAAATGTCCTTATATTCACGGGGATTACACATCTGAAGCTTAGAGTTGAATCACAAAAGTAGAAAAGTGTAGCTATAAATCTGAAAACAGTTTCTTTCCCTTATCACCTTAACACTAGTCACCTAAATTGCAGGAGAGCAATTAGAGCACATTAGGGCAGATGGAAACAGCAGTGATCGACCTACTGCACTAACTTCTGTGTTTTTGTCTCTCTGTTGCTCAGTGAAGGTCAGCTAGTAAGCTGATGGATGTGCCATTTTGAAAAGGAGCAGTAGAACCAACAAAAAATGCAATTCCGAAGCCAAACGTAGCTGGACGCCGTCTTATCTGCCTGTGTTGGCTGAAGCTAAAGAAAACACTTTCAATCACCATCATTGAAATGTCTGTATGTCCATATTGTGGAAAACAAGCAAACAAAAAAAGCATGCTTGTATGAGTTATTCTAATGGAGAATTTTGTGGTTCTAAGGAGAATTGGTAAAAAAAAAATGTAGACTTTATAAAAGCTGCTGAATTATTTTTTTATTTTTTTAATTGGGTGACACATTTCAAATACAGACATGTGTACAAACAGGTTCCCCCAGAGGCAGTCCAGCATACAGTAGCAGGATGTAAGATGCAAGCTGGGACAGCGTACAACGAGAGGCAGGAACATCTGTGCCACATACGGATTAGAAGAATCAACTCCCAATGGGAGACACTGCCAAAGGGGGTTGAGAACGACAGGGCTAAGGTGCTGTGGGACTTCAAGTTCCAGACAGACAAGCAGCTGCTGGCCAACCAACCACACAGTGGTGGATGACAAGGAGCAGAAGGCAACAATAGATGTCACAGATGTGGCAGCAACATCAGAAAGAAGGAGCACAAGAAAACAGAGAGGTAAAAGGGGCGTTACGAGCTGTAACCTCAAAACTGTAACAGTGTCTCCAGCAGATTCCAGGCACAACATTAGAGGTCTCTGTCCAGAAGAGTGCAGTCCTAGAACAGCTGAGATAGCATGCAGAGCCCTCAGACCTCTGGCAGAAGACTGGACACGCACGCACTATATTGCCAAAAGTATCCACTCACCCATGCAAATCATTGAATTCATGTTCCAATCATTTCCATGGCCAGAGGTGTATAAAACCAAGCACCTAAGCATGCAGACTGCTTCTACAAACATTTGCGCTCTCAGGAGCTCAGCTGCAGTGTTTCCTCACTACTAAATATTCGACAGTCAACTGTTAGAAGCATTATAACAAAGTGGAAGTGACTGGGAATGATAGCAACTCAGCCACAAAGTGGTGGACCACGTAAAATCACCAAGCGGTGTCAGAAGATGCTGAGGTGGATAGCAACACAGGTCGCCAACTATCAGCAGTCAGTCACTACAGACCTCCAAACTTCATGTGGCCTTCAGATTAGCTCAAGAACAGCGTGTGGAGAGCTTATTGGAATGGGTTTCCATGGCTGAGCAGCTGGATCCAAGTCTTACATCACCAAGTGCAATGCAAAGTGTGGGATGCAGTGGTGTAAAGCATGCCGCTTTATTTATATGTGTGTGTGTGTGTGTGAGACAGAGAGAGAGAGCAAGAGATTAACTTATAGGCCACTATAAACAACTGCATGGAAAAGTAAGCACAAACCACAGTAACATGACCTACCACACTGCAAAAAATAGCTTCAACAGAAGCCATTACACCAGTTAAGCTTACAAATATAGCAAATTCATATCTATCCTAACTGGCAAAACACTTTAACATTAAGCTGGAAATTTTTAATGTGTGGTTCTAAGTGGCATTTTAAATATGTTGGCACCCACTGTCCTGTCCATTCGCCCCAATCCAAGCATTCCCAGCTGGTTTGAGGATTAAATTCTGAATACCTCACAAGTTGTTTCTTTAACCTTTAGGTAACCTTTGTCCTCCAGGTGGCACCACCATAACTGTTGTGAATTAAATTCCTCTTCTAATTACTTTTCACTGCATCAAAACTCCACTGTGCTACTTGACTTTTGACATTAATCAAATTTATGTGCGAGTTAAGGCTTAAACATTAAATTTGCATTTTATTCAGTGGGTACAGGATAGTTCCAACTGATTTAAGTATTTAAATACATATTGCATTCTAAATATTCAAAATAATAAAAACAGTTGAGTATTGAGAGATATTTATGGTAACTGTGCAGTTGAGCCAACCACAGAAAATAACTGAAATGAACCGTTAACACAGGAAGGTCCAGCAGACTTTAAACTGATAGGGGTTTGTAGATCTCACGGTAACACGGTGCATATCAAAGAAGTGCATATCACAGTTGCACAGTAGGCAAAAGGATATGGTGACACTGGTGCCTACAGCCCTTTTCATGACAAATGTAACACTGATGGCTTCATTAGTCTGTTAAAAGGGTGGAATTCATATATAGGTCACTTTCACTTTAATGTTCCACACAGCTTCATTCATACACAACGCAATGATGGAGCCAGTACTTTCTACCATTAAAAAAAAGGGTATTTGAGACAAGCACTGTCAGCATAAAGACTTTTGAAAATGCCATTGTCTACAAGCTCAAGGTTTCAGTGTGTGCTCCAGCATGTGAGGGCCATCAGTGGTATTGAATCAATAAGGAGATGAAATGTGTAAGAGATGGGCAAAATTATATATTTTTTCCCACTTTCTTTAAATTATTAAGCCTGACCTTTGAGGAAAATGAAGTATCCCAAAGGAGTTTGAAGTTTCCCTCAAGTCTGAGATACCCCTTTACTTGCATAATTGCAGAATAAACATTTTTTGAAATACTGTTTGCAAATATGTTCTGCAACCCACACAAACCCTTACTCCCTTCCTACATTTCTTAGACCAGCATTTCATGTCAAATACAGTTCAGCGTAGCGGGGAGCCTGCCAATCAAATGACAGGTGGGTGGCAGTGGTAGAGATGGGGCGGAGCTACTGAAGCCTCTCATGGCAGGTTAATAAATGGTACAATAGTGTTTGTGTATCTAATTTATTTGTTGTGATAATGCCTCTTCAGTGCAATCATCACTTCAAATGTCATCAGTTAAATTGACACAGTGCCAAATAGTGATGGACCAAGAACAATAGAGTCAATGCAAAACTTCAAAGTATTGTAGGTTCATACTCCTGAAATTTTACTAGTATATTTATTATGCGACGCTGCACCTGAGCCTTGCAGAATGACAACAATAATGTCTGGGAAAAAATATGAGTTGGTCTATTACAAAAGAGTTTCAGGAACCAAAACATGGATTCACCGTATTTGCCCTAAAAATCCAAACACTGATTTCAACTTCAAGTCCCACCCAACTGGGATTCAGGATCTGGGGACTATTAAATCAATCTCTAGGATGGTTTTAAAGATAATGTTTTTTATGGTACTATTCACCAACAGACTTATCTCAAAGTAGCAGTTTCTCTGACTTTCGCTGTAGTTACATGCACAGAGAAATGCACTTCGGCGGCTCCGCAGAAGGAAAAATGTCTGCGGAGGCATGCAGGCTTTAACCATTCAGTCTATCCAGAGACCTGGAGTCTAGCTTCCAAACCTCCCCTCTTAAATTTAGACATGTGACTTTAAGTTGCCGCGGTACTCTTCTGTAAGCTGGGGTGGGCTCCCTAAAATTGACACTACTGGAGTACTGCACTCCCAGCCACATAGCTTTCATCTTTAGCCAATGACAACTGACTGCTGTGAGCTGCTTCTCTCAGCTGTTCACAGTGCCGTGTCAGCTAGCCCACAACCTTTCCTCTGTTCTTTCATTTGTTTCCCCCTGCTTTTCTTAAACTTTTTTTCTGCTGCTTTCTTTATACTCTTTTGACCTCTTGCTCCACATCCCATATCATTTACAGCGTGCGCTTTCCGCCAGCACCTTTCGCTCTCAGTCCTCTCCCAAAACTGCCTTTGAACATCCAGCATCACAACATCACGCCAACAGGCTTCCAGCTATGATTTGGTTTTAATAACATGCTGTCTGATTTTCAAACCCACCCATTTCCACAGATGGACATCACAATTATGTCATTAGGGCTTGGCTTTGTTTTGTTGTTGGTGGCAATTGCGGGGGGAACTAAAAATTAACATGTCACCAGCAGCTACAGTGACGAGCCATCTCTGCAACATGACAATAATGAGAGTCAACAATTATCCACCAAATCAACTCTGTGCATCAACCAATGGCCAAGTGATTACCTGTGAATGCAAACTCGCCAGGAGGAAGCTACAGCTCACACACATGCAGTTTCACACATACATCGCTTATAGTCCATGTCTGTTATTTATTACACCTCTTACTGCCTTGGCAGTCCATGCTTTACAACACAAGGTGACTTAAGGTTGTGAACCAGCAAGAATCCATTGATATGACAGGACACAGGGGTTATGATTTAATATATAATTAGATATTTTGAGATTCTCAAAGCAGGGTAATTCTAGGAAAGCTCTTACAGTACATATTTACAACATACACCACATAGAACGTTAAGTTTAAAAAAAAAACAAAACATTATTTTTAGGCAAGTCAAAATCGTGGCATCTGCATTTGCATTTATCACAACCCCATCCAGAATCACAAGTACAGTATGAAAAACAGCATTGTCTGCAAGAAATCTTTCCGTGACAATTGTTTAAATGCACGCGGTGTTTTGCACAGAAGAATTAAAATTTCACCACAAGAACCCAAAACAAGTCTAGTTAAAGCCGATGGAATGCCATTGTGAGCAGCGAGAATATCCAAATGAACACTAAATTAATGTCTCAGTGGTAATGACAATATAGATACAAAAAAAAGGCATCATAAAGCTACAAGCTGAGTAAAAAGAAAGGAAGTGTAAATCTATGACTCTCTACTAAATTTCAAGAGAAAAAAAAGTGGTAATAATTGTACATCTCTTTAAAATAAAAATAAAAACCTACAGCTTTGTTATTGCAGTCCTACCCATTTTATCTTTTGTATTTACATAGCTTACCACTGCTCAACCTTCCTAGTCATCTTCACTTTGAGATCCCCACAGAGATAGTCTGTTTTGAGGAAGCGGGACAAGGAAAAGTCTTTTATCAGCTGCTGCAAAACACATACCAGGTATGCAAGCTTGACTTGTAAGATACGGCGCGATTACAATCTTTCCCCATTGAAAAGTCCCTGTAGAAACAACAGTCTTGTAGCCACTATATGCATTAGAGCTCTCTATGTGCACGTCTACTCACCTCCACTCATTCAAAGGCAAAGTTCAACAGCCAAAAAGGTCGTTGAACCACCTGAAATACTCTGTAGAAAGAGTATGAGTTTTACTGTGTTGCATAATTTTCAGCGACGTTGGAACTCTCTTTAATATATATATATATATATATATATATATATATATATATATATATATATATATATATGTAAAAAATATTATTTTATTTATATAAACTTT
>VUQK01018753.1:7672-19897 GCA_015106715.1 Bujurquina vittata | reverse complement strand
TTCTTACTCTGTTCCTACTTCACTCTATTTAATCATTCTGTGTGTCTCTTCCACAGCATGTTTTTGTCCTCTCTCTCCCCCCTCAGCAGATGACTGCCCCTCCCTGAGCCTGGTTCTGCTGGAGGTTTCTTCCTGTTAAAAGGGAGTTTTTCCTTCCCACCGTCGCCAAGTGCTTGCTCATAGGGGGTCGTTGGGTTTTCTCTGCAGTATTGTAGTGTCTTTACCTGCAATACAAAGCGCCTTGAGGCGGCTGTTTGCTGTGAATTGATTTGATTTGGCTACTCCAGGCTGCGTGGCAATGTATCCTTTAGCAAGATACTTAACCCCAAGGTGCTCTCTGAGACAAACGTTGGAGTGTGAATGTTGGATAATTAAAGCAGTTACTGTAGCTTAGTTACTCATGGAAGTGCTTGTATGACTGGGGTAAGTGTAAATACGCTGTTTAAGCGCTTTGAGTGCTCAGACAGAGTAGAAAAGCGCTATATAAGAACTAGTCCATGTAACATCTTCTGTGCTGCTAAATGTGATCAGGCCTCATGTCAAACTAAGGGTGTGGATATCCAAATTTGCATCAATGTTCATGGTTTGGGCGTGCAGGTCAACATTACTGATCACATTATGAAAAGGGATTCAAGGAGTTTCCATTTGTATTGCACTGTCAACACAAGACATTAAATAGGGGGTGTCAAGCTTTTCTTCCTATGGAAATGACCCCAGCTTTCATGACAGTGTTCATGTAAAAATGTAGGCTTCTCTAAAGACACCACGTTCCTACGACCAGGATCACAGGGATGCGGTCTTAAGATGTTTTGGATCATACTTAGTTGCACGATTCTCAATCCCCAATGTTTTTGGGTAAGGAAAAGAGCATGCACAGGACCCTTTAGCCTAGAAAAGCATGCATACAAATATATGAATCTTCTTTTTACAGTAAAGACAGTTCAAAGATTCTGGAACAACCTAAACTATTGGGCTATGTCCACAATTCACTCAAAATTTTAATTAAATGGTGCTATGTATTGATTTTTTAGAGTTTAGCATTTGACAGAGGCCAAAATGGTCACTTTCAGTTAATTCCTCCTTTTTTGTTTACCTTTGGCTCTTAGTCTCAGGTGCAGTTCCTGGCCTCTGGTCCACCCAGGGCTTCCTACCTGGACCGCCATTCCCACACCTGCTGCTTATACTGTATATTTCTAGGCTCACGGGCATCTCAGTTCTCTGCTGGATCATCGTTGACAACATAGTGACAGTAGGTCTCCTCCGCACTCATCTCTCTGAAACCTGATTTCTCTACTTTTTCTTCAGTAGCCAACACCAAGTTAACCCCAGAACTACCTACAACCTCCAAGCCTGAGGACTGTAAGCACCATCAGCTGCTTCTCTCAACTCTGGCTTTCCAGGTTTGTCACTTGCAAAGAGGACTTACCTGCTCTCCACCTGCCTGGCCTCTCCACTCCTCTTTGGAAACCAGTAACTCATATGATGAAATGATGAAATTGAGTAACATTATGAGAAACATGAGAATTGAAACTTTAAATTTCCCACTCCCTAATAAATGGAGTGGTAAAGGAGTCAATAAGGGATCCAAGAACTCTGCCTGCAGGAAGTGTAGTTCATTGACCTTCCCAGTCATTCATCTGACAGCAAGAAACACCAAGCAGGATATTAGCAAGCAGGCAGACGACAGCTCAGATTTTACAGTATATCATTTTTATTTTGCGTTCTCAACATCGTCACAGTACTAGTTTTACATCAATAGGTATTTTTCTACTTAGAAACAGAATGCATAATAAAATAAGAGCACTCCTCTCTTCCCTTTGACTTCAAAAGTCTGGCTGTGTGTGTGTGTGTGTGTGTGTGAGTGTGTGTGCTTGTGAGTGTGTGTGTGAGAAAACAGAAGTATCTCAGGAAAGATGACAGAAGAGGCGTTAACTGTGTAACAATTGGCTGTTCATCTCTAGATCCTATGATAATTCAGTCCTGTCGGAGGCAGAGAGAAGCAGTTTGATGATTATGTAAAGATCACAGGGGAGCAGGAATGCACCTTCAATGTAACTGCAGACACTGAATAGTAATAATAATAATAGTAATTAATAACAATAATTTACAGACTATTTACATATGTTACTCAATCTTTAATACCAACTCACCATTAAAATATTTCCTCCATGTCCAGCCCTCTTTACTTCTTCAAGTTACATTAGATTTGCTATTTACACTCAGCAGTTTGCTGCCAGGTCTTTGTACTCTACAGTGGAAATATGGGTGAAATGCATGCCGGAGTAGAACGATGCGCAAATGAAAAGACACACTAGCAGGCCAAAAATGATCTAAATGTAAACAAGCATAAATCAGAGAAATCATAGCTATGCTGAAAGGTTGTGTTCTAGTCAAGCACACTGCTGACACAGCAACAGCTGAACAGCAACAACAAAAAGAAGAGAGCGAGCAAAGAAGAAAGAAACAGTAGGCATCAATGGCATGCAACAAAGCACCTCACATGGAATCTGGACAGGTTTTACAACAGATCAGTGTTCTGAAGGAACCGGAAGGATGTGAGTGAAAACACGACGTAGTGTAATAAATGTAACTGAAGCTTTGTTTGTGGTTTCTGCCCATATCGTTATTCTGTAACCGCCCGTTAGTAATAAACCCTGCTCTGAAGACAAACTTTGTGACTGGTCGGGGCATTACCAGGTTTAAATCTAGGCCCCGTTTACATGAGAACGTTTTCAGATGAAAACAGTAAAGTTCTGATGCGTTCGGGCCTCCCGTTCACACGAGAACGGCGTGAAAACGATACTTTTTGAAAGCATGGTGCTCACAAATGCGCGCTGGGGTTGCGGCTCCCATATCCAACTTGCGACTTGGCAATAGGAACCGCCGCGTTTTCAACGTCTTGCGTTTTCCTGTAAACGGAGATCGTTTCTGAAACGTTTTGGTCTGAACGCGCTTTTTGAAAAACAGCAAAATGACGCCGTTTCCACTGAAAAGGTTCCCGCGTAAACCAGGGCCAGGCCTCCAGCAGATTTGGTGTTAAACTGATTTCATGTGCGACAACGATGCAGTATTGGCACTTTCCTGACTCAGTAGAACACAAACTACAGAGAAGTAAAAGCTGTGAAAGTCAGAGTAGCCTACGATACACGAACACAGCAAACTCTGGTTTAAAGGTACTTTTTGTAGCGACAAACACACCAATTCAAACTTTCACCATTCGAGGCAGCGTTTTTCCTCAGCAGGCGTGTTGAAATATTTTTGGATGTGTGCTGTTGTTCTTTTACCTTTTCAAATTTTTTTTTTTTTTTTTGTAGCTGTAACATGTTGCCATTTGCAGGCCACTGTGGTAAGTAGAAATGTTTTTTCTTAATGATTTACCTGATTTAAATAAAAGTTAGATTTACTGCAGCAGATCTGCAGTAAATCTAACTTTGTGTCTCCTCTCTGGATCAAACTGGGGGCCTTTCACTTGTTTGCTGACTGTGTAAAGCACTACACCACTGGAAATGCTTCTTTAAAATGTGTAATTTCCTGTATAAGTTGATAAACATTAGGACAGAAGAATTTTTTTTCCCAAAACCTGGCAACCCAAAAGTTGTCTTATAATGGCTTTTAACTGATGTAAAGAGCATTTCTGAGCATATTAATAAATTTAATTAATCAAACATTATGAAGCCTGCATAAAGTGTGGCTTGATCTGAGGGCAGTTATATATTTAAAAATACTGATCTACTGGACACCACTTGAAAATGGTAACGTGTGCGCCACTGACAGACACAGAGACAATGGCGAAGATAAGAGTTTCCTTTTTAAATACTTAATTATCACTTTGATTTTCAAATGACAGAATCCACCGAACGTCCCCCGTTACAGCTTCGATAAGGTCCTGCATTAACTACAGTTGCACACTAAGGATCCAGTTTACTACTGTACTGCATGTGGATCAGGTTAAGACACAGATTTGGTTATTTATCGTCTGGTGTGACACGAACACGTCGTTGACTTCAGTTAGCTGTAGTTGAAGAAGTCAGAACTATTCTACCATTCATTTTATTTAAACAACTGTCAACTGTAACACTGATATAGTTTGGGAATACACAGTTTGAAAATAGCCTCAAGATATAATGTTACATGCAGTTATTTTCCGTGACACTCTGGATCAGCGTGAAAAGGGTCCAGTCCCTCCAAATCCATGTGGATACTTGCACTTCACTGAAACACTGAGAAAGAAATGACAAAAGGACGCCCAGGGGGAGAAAGCGAATGACAAAACAAACAGAACGACCAACAGATTGAATTTGTTTCGTAGACAAAAAGAAAAGTAAATACATATTGCACTAGTTTAAAAAAAAATGCATCTTATAGTCTTTGAGCAGATACAGACTAACTCCTGCCATTGATATCAGCTACGTGGAACGAGTGCTCCAGTACAGCAGCCACCGCCCCGCCCACCACAGATACTGTGCACGGGATGACTGGGAGGTACAACCAGCCATCCCATAATATGTCAGAAAAGATGATTGATATAAAACCGCTCTCTGTAATGCGTCAAGCAAAAGGGCGCTGCCACCGTCACAGAATGATAATCACTGATTTTTTTGCTCTGTGGTGTCCGTCCGAGGGGAGTGAAACTCAGCGTCGACCCGCTCGCCGCTCGAACAGATGCGCGGGAAAACTGGAGAGGAAAAGAGGGCACGCTCAGCCAGCTGAGAGATTCCACAATGGGACGCGTTTCCCCCTGCTGCACAGTTTTTTTCCCTCAGTTTCCACATGAAAACATCCAACGCCCTCCTCTTCCTGCAGAACGCACTTGTAGAATCCCACCAGGCTGCGGGACATTTATATATATTCATATTGTTCATTGGATTCTAAAAAAATAGTTAAAAAAATAAAACGAGGACGGGCGAGCAGCGAGCGCTGCTGGCTTTCCTTTGCTTTCCAGAGCAGGAGAGACGACTCTGGCCCAGAGACACGCGCAGTGGATGAGACTGTAGGCGGACTGGAGTGCACCAGCCCTTAACAATCTGAGTTCTAACTCAAAGGCAACCATTTACAGTAGTACTCCAACTGCCTAACTAAGAAAAGCTTTGATTGGTTTCTTAACAGTGAAACTACGCCACCTATGTGCAAGTATAATACTGAGTAGTAACTGATGCCGTTTTTTTTCGGTAGTAATAACTATAATAATAACAGCTGATATTATTTTACAAAGTACTATGCACAATATACATAAAGCAATCTGTGTGACTAAATTAGTAAATGCTTTAATAATTGGCACATTTATCACCGCTAACAGAGATATCACAGTGCACTGTGAGCTACTGCTACATTAAATAAGTCGTCCAGCTACTGCTGAGGCTGAGCCATCGTCTGCGCGTCTGTTCAGCCAAACCGCCCTCACACCATTTTAAAATTACTGTGTGAAGATTAGCATGTACTTCTTGTGTAAAATACTAGTAAGTGAGTTCCTGTAGTTCACTGAGAAACAAACAGTAGCTGTGGTCTTTGTGCATGCTCTTGTCTGTTGCTCTGGAAGCAGGTAGACGTGTCTTGTGGCCTGAAATGTCATGACAGAAGCGGCTAGAAAAGAAAAAAAGAATCTGAAGGAGGCACAGGATCTTGTCTGGCTTCATAGCCCCAGACCAGCGATGCACAGTGCAACCGTCATGTCAGCCCAGGAGAAAAAGTTCCTCTGCAGGGCCCAGAGGGGACGCCCCGCCCCTCACACCACTGTGCTGATGCCGCTGTGCTTGGGCTTGGTGCTGCTGGGACCCTGGGAGGACGGTGGCGGCGGGCCGTGATGGTGGGAAGGGCCGTGAGTGGGGTGGGAAGAATGTGACGGGTGGCTCCCATGGCCATGCGGCCCGTGAGGGTGAGACGGGTAGGGCTGCTGCTGGCCGTGAGTTGGAGGCGGGTGGTACTGGTGTGGTGGGTGTTGCAAGTGGGCCGGCGGGTGGTAGTGGTGGTGGTGGTGGTAAGGGGGCGGGTTCTGGGTCATGTGGCAGAACTGGGCGTGGTGCGGGTGCAGGGGCACAGGTCCCTCCGTCTCCCCGCGAGCTGTGTGGTGCAGGTTGGTGGGGTGCGGGCTGTGGGAGATGAGAGTGGGGTGCAGCGAAGGCTGAGGAGTGGGGCTGGGCGACTTCACCCGCCTGGTGCCGAACAACGACCCGAGCAACGAGGACGAGTTGGGCAGGGACTGGGCGCTGTGTCGGGATGGACAGTCTCGGCTGGAGGGGACTCTCCGCCGCATGTGAGGACTGCTAATGATGGACCCCTGCAAGAGAGAAGGCAGTCAGATCCCAGAAACAATCAGGAGAGCCACAGCAGACGAATACACAGGCTGCACTGACGAGGAGACACTCTGCAGTGCACACAGCCTGGCTGAATTCTTTTCACAGCAGCACCAACTGCATGACCAGCTACAGCTGATCTCAAATCTCCCATGATTGCTTGTGCTGCCTTGTGGAAAAGCATCTCCATTTTCTTTTCCGGTTCACTGCCTTTGTTTGTCTATCCATGCTAACATCTCACGCTCGACTCTCCCTAAATGGTCTGGAGGCTCAGCTTGCTGAGCCTGTCAGAGCCTGCAGTATCTGTGCTGTCATGAGTAGAAACACAGCGTGTAAGTCTTCAGACTGTCCCTCTGACAGCTGAGGCTTTTGTGAGTTTACATCACCCCTACATCTGATTTCTGAAGTCTCCAAATTCATGTAAAGTCACTTATGAACCTGCAGAGAATAATCTGATGCAGCCAACTGTATAAGCTATTTTGTCATTTGCATTCAGCTCATATGCTTTTAGATTTGCTGGCTTAACTGATACCAGAGGAAATTTCCCCTGAGGCAAAAAAAAAAAATATCATTTGTGTATTTTCTTTACATTTTTATAAGGACTCAAAACACAGACTAAATGATAAATAAATAAGATATATATGACACAATCAAACCAAAACAAATGAAGCCATGCATAACGTGCGCTGTGAGCCAATCAGGGATAAAATCCAAAATATCCAGTCTATTTAATTATGACATACTCGTGGTTTTGTAAAGAAATGCCACCAAACTGACAGAGTTTTAGAAATATAATGATGCATAATATTCTGAAGGATTTGAGGTGGTGTCAGCATGCTTTGAAGGTTGGCAGAATTAGTGCATTTGTGAACCTACCTTCAGTAGGAACTAATGTCCTTGAGATGTGGGTTTACAGTGTGGAAGGAATGAGTAATAAAATCCAAATTATAATCAGGATGTTTACATTCAAGTTCTCTCGTCTCAAAGTAAATGTGTTGTTGGAGGTTTTTTTGGTTAGACGTCATAAATAAGATCTGCAATTAACACAAGCTTCCAGTATTTTCACGTTTTGTAACATTATTGGACCAGGTTGCATTGTATTGTATTGTATCGTTATTTTCATTATTATTTATTTTTTAATTTCTAATCTGAAGTCTGAAAGTTATCAATACATCCAATGCTGTAAAAGGTTCAATATTATCCCGAGAAATGTAATGCAGACTTATAATTGGAGGACAAATTGGAAGAAGCTCAGAACCTGAACAGCCCTTGAGTGGGTAAAACCTATTACAGTCATTGCTGAATGAGTGCAACGGCGAAAAAGGAAAGGGTAGGGATTTCTTGTTGATGTCAAGGGTCAGGAAAAGAAAGTCAGGTTCAACTTTGATCCCCCCCCCAAAAAAAGGACAAAATTCAGGAAATTCAATGTTACCCACAACAAAAGAGGATGGCTTGGAGGTAGGAGCCTATCATCAACAGAGCAGTCCGGTGTTTATTAGTCGTGTCATGCTGTGCACGTGAAGGGTTAACATGCCAGATGCAATATCGTTCCTGTTCTGCCCAAAACATGCACAAGTGGCCAGTGTGCTCATGACTAAAATACAGACACACACAAACACGCAAAAAAGGAAAAACACTACAAAAACCAGTAAAACAGAAACTTGTGTTCAGAGTGAGCAACATAAAGTCGGAAGACAGCTCGGCACCAGCTGATCCAAACTTACTTCCATATTGCTGTCTAGTGATCCTGCACTGCTGCGTCTCCCACGCTTGCCTGCCCAGAACATGTGACATGACAGATTAGATATGCCTGGTTAAAATATGGAGGTGCACATTTTCCTTCTGTCTGCAACAGCAGGATGCTAACACACTAATGCGGTGCATGGCTAGCTAGCAGCAGACTAGCATGGCAGAAGGAGGCGAATAAGGACTAAAGGAAAAGGCAGGGGAACAAGACACTGCTCCAAGACAAGGTCAGGCATAAATCTATGTGGCAACCTGAGGCACAGCTGGCAGGAAACCTTCCAGCAGCAAAAGAAGTGTGATCTGTCTGTAATAAAATGACCCTCCAGCAATTTAGCATGTCCATTAAAGTGAAAGACTCCCAAGGGACAGATTTTAAAAAAATGAATGGGTGAACTCAGCATCAGAGGGTTAAATATCATTTTTTGCCCCGAGCTTTAAGTTAACAAAAAACAAACAAACAAACAAACAAACAAACAAAAAAAAACCAAAACAAAACAGTGGATTCTTCATTTCCCACTAAGCATTTAGTATTCAACCCAAACTGCATGGCCTATGTGTTTCAAACTCAGTGCCATCAGTTACTAACTAAATCTTGTGGTTTAAACTTCGCAAAGTAGCTGTGACATCAAAGAATAGAAAAAAAATAATTAAGTAAAAAATAAAGTTGTGGCCCTCCTCACAAATTGTAGATCTGTAGAGCTCCTCTTCAAAGGTAGAGGAAGCTCCTGGAAGAACTCTATGCTTCTAAAATCGAGAACTGACTGGCCTTTTTAAAAAGCTCTCACTTAATTTTACAAAGAGCTTAAAACGCACTGATCAAAAACAAGAGCTCACTTCAGTCTTCAGTGTTGCGTTCTCACTCTGAGGTCACTGAGTGCACCCGTGCAGAGCCGACTGTCTACGCCCCGCCTGGACGGCAACATTAATTCCTCTTACCACTAAGACTCTCAAATTGATCGCAGTGACCTACATAGCACTGCCTCCTCCCCCCCCTGTGACGCAGGATTACTAGTTGATAGCCTCTAGTAAATTACACCTAGACCCATTAGCAAGCACACCTATTGCTATCTCCTTGCTTCACTGGTTCAGACAGTCAGTCTGCACAGGCAGGACGGCCGCCATGCCTTATTCCAAGTTTCTAAATTAATTAAGATCCAGGAGGAGTGAATAGTGTCATGCCAGCATCCAGAACGGGTATACAATCTACTCAGCCTAGAAGAGGGATGAGACAGCATGTTACCATGGCAACCCCTGACTTTACCTGCATCTGAGAGATCGCGTAGGGAGCTGCTGAGGGCGCTTCTCTTCAGTCCTTCACCAATGGCATAGCTGTCATCGAGGCTCGCTCGGCTGAGGTTGCCATTTCCGGTTTCCTTCTTTAAACCCGAGCTCTGGGACATGCTGGGCCTCACCACGCCCTTCTGTTTTTCCAGCTCGGCTGTGCGGGGGAAAAAAAATACACATGTGATATTAACAGTGTTCCAGACTTCCCTATATTTTGTTCTGATGTGAGACAGCTGTCGATATCTATAGAAAAACAGAAATGATTTACTCACACTCTATCCGGTACTTCTCCATCTCTTGGACTTCTGCAATAGATTCTCGCAAATCATCAGTGAACTTTTTGCGGTCCTGAGGATTGGGTGCATTGAAGTTGATGAGGACTTTGATGTCAGCTCCGGGAATGGCGGAGGTCAGGCGAACGCCATTGGGATAATCTAAAGAGTGATGGTAACATTTTACCTCGTGTTCAGAAACTATACTGATGGAGTATTTGACAGTTCACACTGTTGTGTAACAGCAACTGATTTTACCAGGAAGCATTCAAAAGCCCTTTATATCTGAACTACCATCAGAGATGCAAAGTTGCATTTTTTTTTACATAACAATTTCACCATTAACACATTAAAGTATGTGCTATTTACTCATAAAATTCAAGGTCATTACTGCCCCTCTTCATGATGGCTGGCTTTTTGCCCTGTGGTTGGGTGCTGGTCTTCAAAAAAAGGTACACATGTGTTTGCAGTAAAGTAAATCCTCATCCCCTGAACTGAAGTCAGGAAATGCATTCTGATATTGTCATAATTACTTTTCAGTAGATTAGACGTGTGACCCTCCTATCTCCGGACAGCTGACAAGATATTTGCTTATAACATTTTCCGACTGATAAATGATTTGATTACATTCTCACATGGTTTGAGAGTTTATTCGCCAAGTGTTGGAGTCCCACAGAGTTACATCCCCTTCAAAGACCCTTTCACATCAGAGAACAGCAGCGAACAGCGGCAAAAACAGCAGTGCTTAACAGAAAAGTCCAGCATGTCCTCAACAATTCGCCTCAGTAAGGCTGTCATCAGTCAGAGGTGAGCGTCACTGACTCATCGACCTGTATCGGACTCCTTTCACAAAGCTTTACAGCCTCTGACCGAGTAAATAAAGGTGGACGCTTCTCACCCGGCATTCAAGAAACCGGCGGTTCCTTAAAAAGTTCACAAACATTAGTTCCTGGAACTAAAGGTTCCGGGAACTTTCTTGGTTGACGAACATCTACGACATAGTTTGTGCTTTTTAAAAAGTCTACGCAAGTGCCACTTACACTGATTCTCAAAGAGGAGCACTTGCATGCCATAAAGTGAGAAGGACTGCCGAAAGCTGTACGTCACAGAATTCTTCTTCTTCTGGAAGATTTTAGTAACCTGTAAAAAAAAGAAAAGCCCAGCATGTGATGTGCGTTAGACTCTTTCAATCTAAATCACAGGACATTCTCGGTGCACTGAAAGTAATTTCTGCCATACCACGAGCAGGTCGTTGAAGAGGAAGATCTCCCTTTGGTGCAGGCCCAGCTTTTGAGGTTTGTTGGGGTCGGGCACTTCAAAAAGTCTGCAATAACAGACTAGTCTCCGGTGGGGGAGGGATAGCACCTGCACATACAATAAAGTATAATTTCTTAGTCTGCCTCTTGTTGCTTCACAGAGGGCTTTCAAACACCTAACGTCATACTTTATGTCCCACAATAGTGCTACTCAGTGCTAAAAGAAAAATACTTACACAGCCAAGTCCATGGTGTAAAGAGCCAATCTAAGGAGAGAGACATACACATAAGACACATTTCAGAAATCAATTTACACATTTAAGAACGTCATGCAACAAAGAAAATACATTACAAGCAATGTTTAAAAAGCCAAATTTAAAATCAAACTAGTTTTATGGGTGACAGAGGCACCCTGTGCGTATAGTCCTCTTTTCATAGCATCAGAGGGATCCCTCAGCAGATTTGTGTCTCTAAAGTGGAGTCAGTTTGATAAAAAAAAGGCCATCGAATGACAGAAGGAAGAAGGTGGGTTTAAAATAAATGCCTTCAAGATCATTAAGAGTGAGGCTTTTTATCTCATTTTTACAGAGCTTGTCAGCTGGGACTTTTTTTTTGTGGCTAATACTCAGGGCAAAAGACATTACGGTCATTCACCATGAAGGTCTGGCGGCCTTGAAGTGTCACACAGTGAGGAAAGCTGGCCGTGAATGAGCCAGCACACTTTGCAACAGCTCAGAGGTACACTGGGTAATTTAGTGTTGAATGCTCCTGCTTGGATTCAGCTCTTGAATGGAGGCTTTGAAAAAAGTGGTTATACTTCACATGCAGCTTGTCCAAGGTCAAACTCAGACTTACTGGCTTTTTTCCAACAATTAGTTTTTCCACTTTCTGAACCTGGGACACGTGGTCTTCATTAGTCTTGAGCTCCCGCTTGCGAATCCGTTCGTATATCCCTACCAGCATCTCTCGGGGGATGTCCTCCCCATCATCGACTCCTGCCCCGGAATAAGAGAAAGAGAAAAATGGAGAAAAAAAGAGAGATTAACGATTAATTTGCAGATTTATGCAAGCCAAACCTCTAAATTTACTTACTTTCTGCATTGCTTATGTATCACAAAATACATACAGAAACGTCCTTCACAGCTCCCTGAGGACGAGTATTTTTCCTCCATTCAATACTGTACTTTAATTACTGGCACTTCAATAGGCAGAAAAATTAGTCAGTCATGCCATTAAGCCATTTTCTAATACCCTCAAAATCTGTTGAGGGCAACTAAAAAGTGCTTTCTTCAACAGGAAAGCTCTCTTCTCCGTGACTTCCAAAAAAAAAAAAAAAAAAAAAACCAAATTAAAAGAGGCAAAAAACAAAGAAGGGTG
>VUQK01018749.1:7800-18066 GCA_015106715.1 Bujurquina vittata | reverse complement strand
TTCATCTGGGTCGACAGGAAATGAAAAGGAAAAAGTGAAAACCTGTTTTTGCCCCCCCCCGCAAATATTTAAGCAAACTGTGACTGGAGGAGAAGTCCCGGGAGAGGGGAAAGAACACAGAGGGGAGAATCAGCTGAAACATTCACGTGCCGCTTTTTCCCTGACGCTTCATCTTAATTAGCGCCGTGCAAGCCATGCAAATCCGATTGGTCGTTTATGCCAGGAAATTCATAACCACGGTGCGATATTAATTACTCCGGTAGGACTCGCGCCGTATTTGATATGCGCAAGGCACTGCGGTCATTACCAGCCTTGTGTTTCAGCCTCAGCCCTGCGTGTCAGCGGTAATCAAATCTAAACGTTGACAACAACACATTCACTAATCAATATGGGATGGGAGGGATTCTTTGATGCTGGAATTTTAATCTCTTTTCTCTGTGTGTGTGTGTGTGTGTGTGTGTGTCTGTGTGTGCGTGCCTCAATCTGTGTCAATATTCCATTAGTATCTCTCACACACAACTCTATTAATTTCTCTCCCAGGATGCTCATTGGATTTCCTGATTTAAAGCACGTCTTTTATGTCCCATTGTTCCCAGGGACATTAGATTAAGTGGAGTCAAATGCAATTATGGCACACGGTTGTTCAGCGAGGGCAAGTAGGGCTGTGTGTCACATTTGAGGGCAGTATAGGGAGAGGAGATGTATGCCATACTGTGATACTCTCATAATGTTCCCCAGTTCTCCTAAAGCATGACCCACAGAGAAAGATGGATGGGGGGGACACGTGAGAAAGAGTAAAGTGAAGAGAGAAAATGGACAGAAAGTGATGGACAGATGAAGAGAGCTGGCCCTCAACTTCATCAGTGGAGCAACACTGACCTCTCCTGGCAAACACGCCTCTCTCGTCGGTGTCGTTCATGCGCTTTAACTCCCCTCGCCAGTGGCTTTAAAATTGCTTTTTAAAATCATCCACCGAGTGAGCGAGAGGGAACACGGATCAAGCACGCTGAGGAGTAGAAATAATGAGGAAAAAACACAACGCGCACTGCCAATTACTGACTCGGGTTCTACATTGCTCTTATAAAAATGCAATCAATCACTCGCTCCAGTGCCGGCCACACACAATGCAACCCCCAGTTTAACACCCCACTGCCACAGAGACAGGGAAAGGTCACCACAGTGAGTTCCTGTTTATAACACAGCCGCACTTATAGTAAACTTGGAAATGGGGGGTTAAAGAGAAATGTAGTGCGCACAATGACAGTCAGCATTTCCCTCTCATCCATATTCAGGGAAAACGTGCAGCTTTTCCCTCTGAGAAGCCCGAGCAGGACTCGATTCTTCTGTAAGAGTGCATTTTCAGACCGGCACCGGGGATGCCACCTGAAACTCAGAGCAGCTTGAGCATGTTGGGGAGGAGACTGGGTGGAGATGACGGTTGCCCCAGGGGTCCTCGGGGGGCCCAGACGTGCTCATTAATATCTCCAGCTTATGTGGGGTACCAATAACAAACAGAAAGTGGAAAAGTAGCCAAAAAACTGGAGACACGTACACTGATGTGAAAGCACGGTACGTGGAATTTTATCCATGGACTCCTATGATGCTTGTGTGTGCTCATAAGAAAACGTGAAACACCCCCCCCACACACACACACACACACATGCATAAGCACACACGTACACGCACACTTTCATTTCCCACTCTCAGTTCATTTTGACCATCCACACACTGAGTTTGTTCGACTGCAGCCAGAAAACCTTAAAAAAAAATCCAGCTCCCGTGCAAACAGCTATCAGAAACCATTATGATGAAAAAGAAATCTGTGTGTGTGTGTGTGTGTGTGTGTCTCCCTCACAGCCGTCCTCTGCCTCCACTAATGATGTATTGGCACGCACACTGCAGCCACACAGCCATTCGCAGGGCTGGCGCGTGTTAATGGTCCTGGCACCCCGAGCCCCCAGTAAAGTGATACATCCAACTGGCTTCGTGGGCGCACATGCAGTCAGGACCGAACAGATGCCACTCATTTCTGCTGGCCAAAGTGACCCAGCAATAAGCTGGCTAAGCACCTCAAAAAATCTCAGCAAGCTAGTAATGAGAGAAATGAAGTCTCTGCTGTGTGACAACACAGCGTGGCGCCCCGCCACGGTGACCACCTTTCTTGCTCTCCTACTTTCTGTTTGTCCTTTTCCTGCTCTTGCTATTTTTTTTTTGGGGGGGGGGGGGTCCTGGCTTATTTGACATTTTCGCTGACCCTCACTAAGTCTCTGTCTTTCACCATGCTTTCTCATCAGTGTCCTGCTTTTCATTCAAAATTCAATATTCTTCTGCACCACTGTCCTCTCACTGGGCAGCACTGGTATGTTTTGTGTGTGTGTGTGTGTGTTCATGCTTGTGCGGCTGTGTGTATTGCTGCTAGCTGATGCGCTCTATGACATATTGAGGAAATAAAAAGCTGCTCTGCGGGGACGGCTGTGGCCCACTAATTAAACACCTCCTATGCGACCTTATTGCAGGCGCCAGTTGCCATAGAATCCAGCTACATCTTCTGGGGCCTGCGTCAAACTGCATCTCCTCCATCCCTGAATCACAGGAAAGAGGGGGAAGGAGAGGAAGGGCAGGAAGCTGCAAGGTCATTACCAAAAAAAAAAAAAAACCTCAATTACTAAACAAAATAAGCTTGCACAGAGCAGAGATATTGACTTGCAAGACAGACTTGTTTTCACAGCTCCGTGAATACTTTCAGTGTGGCAATTTTGGAACAATTTGCCCATGATCTGTTCGTGTAAATAGCTTAATATGTAAACAGCAGCGTGTTTCACAATGTGCAGCTATTTAATAGCTTTTTAACGCCGTTCTTTCTCAGGCTGCTTACTTTGTACACAAGATTATGTTTATCTCACAGACGGTGACTCAAACAATGCAACTGTAACATAAAAAAAAAAACTGGTTTTGTCAAAGATGAAATTGGTTTCATGCAGCTAGAATCAACCTTATAAGCATTTTGATAGTTTAAAAAAAAAAAAAAAAAAGATAAAAGAAAAGCAGCAGCTTTAGCAGAGCTCTTGTGAATTAGTGCGGGTGACTGCGTGGGGAAAAAAAGATTCGCAAACATCAAGGCCCGAGGGGAAATGTTACTACAAACGTCTTCCTGAATTAGATAACCAGGGACTAATTTGCACGGTCTCATTTGGCCTTTCAGGTTTACTCCTAACAGCACTGCATCTTTAGTCATTAGATGAAAGTATTTTTTGCGACTTGTCTGAGTTCTCTTGCGGTCACCTTTTTTTTCCCCCCTCCCAAATCTCTAAATCTGCCTGCGTGCACGCCCTTGTCTGTCTGTGTTATGTTGTTTTGATGGCTGTGTCATACTCAAACTTTATCCACTGTATATAGAAGTTTTAAGCACAATAACAAGGTTTGCAAAGTTGGGCCCAACACGACATTTAGAACGTTTTTTATTATTCTCACTGGCAGAGAAAGGGTTAATCTTTAGAGCCATATAATAACCAAGGAAAGTGAAGAATGAGGATCCCACATGTGCACTAAGGACGGAGGGTTCCCCACAAGTTTTCATAATTGCAAGTATTGGGGTGAATATTCTAGCCTGCCAGCAATTGAATGTAATAACCAGAGAGATCTGTGTGTGTGCTGGTGTGTGTTTGTGTGTCTGCAAGGGTCAGGCACGCTGAATGAAGGTGTCCTCTGATTTGGTCCGCTGGGGGTCGGGGGTCAGCGCAACAGACGACTCAGCACCTGTCACCGGTCGAGTCCCACTCATCACTCACCGCCTCCATATGCTGCCCATTAAAATCAGACATGCGGGCACACGGCTGGCAAAGTCCACACACCCAGTGACCCTCTTCACATCTGTTGACAAAGTCTTAAACACATGCAGCATGGAGAAGGGGGAAAGGAGAGTCGGCAGGGGAGGCAGAACAAAGGGAAACATTTACATGCTAAAAATTCCCTTTCCCGAGCTCACTGGAGTAAACTGTGCGACAGATATACCAATTTCAGTGTGTGGCTGCTATGTTAAAATGTGCCCACATGGAAACAATGGCCATGGCAAAATGGTTATGCAAGAAAAAGATATGCTATAAAAGCAGCAGATACTGGATGCAAACCCAGTTATGTGCACAACCCCCTAAAGGGTTTCACCATTTGCTTGCCTGAGGTGGCCGGAGGGATGGAGAGGAATTAGTCTGTGGTGGCCGTGGTGCTGAGCGACTGGCTGCACATTCCTGTTTCCTTCCCTTACAATTTGTAATTTTACAGTTTCTCAGTGAAAAAGGTTATTTTATTCAAAAGTTCACCAACAAAATACTTAGGTTGTGTTACTTTTAGTGGCAATTTCAGTCTTACAAGTCCGAAGCTTAAAGGACAAGGTGTTATTTTACTTTTTCAGTGTCGATGAAATGCCTAAGCCACAATGTACATGTAGAGTTAATGCAAAATAAGCTGAAAGGCCCATAATGATCACCATAACAACATGTGTCACGGTGCAACAGTATAGCTCAGTGATCTGTTTTTGGGACATTAACAGTAATGGAGCACAATAAAACTTTCAGAAAGACACAACACATATCTCACATATTGACTTCTCTTCAACGGCTTCCTGTTGAATCCAGAATTAAATGTAAAATCCTTCTGCTCACATTCAAAATCTTCAATAATAACCTTGCCCCATCATATCCCAGAGACCCCACAGGGATTTATCCTAACAAAGCACTTTCCCCTCAGACTTCTGGCTCACTTGTGGTTTTCAGAGTTCTCAGAGCCTTCACCTTTCAGGCTCCTCTGCTATGTAAATAGCTCCCAGTTTGGATTCGGAAGACAGACACCCTCTCTATTTTTATTTCATCTCTTTTTTTGATTAAGCTTGTAGTTACGGCTGGATCAGGTGACCCTGAGCCATCATCTGATTGATTTCTTTCTAATCTTGTAGGGTCTTTACCTTACAATAGAAAGCACCTTGATGTGAATTTGCACAATATAAATAACATGGAATTGAATTGAATTAAACTTTTGCATATCAAACTCTGATCCACATCCTCAGACTTTGGTGGTCTATTTAATCATTTATTGGACAAGAAATCACATTTGGTGAGCTGCGTGGACATCCAAATGGGCCCCTCTCCCACCCCTGTGACACGGATTTCTCCCAGCCAATCAGCGAAGATAAGGCTGTGTCAAAGATAGTGACAACATGGCAGCCCTGACCTTAGTCATATGGCAACTTAACTGACCTTAATTTCCAACATAAAAATTAAAAATGTTGATAAAAGTCACAAAAATGTCCTCCAATTACACCATAGGGTTGAAATGGTTCATTTCAATAAATGTCTTATAAAAGGTTTAGCTGCAAAATTTCTCATCTCCCCCTCATGCTGCCCTGCTCTGCAACACCGCCTGCTGTCACGACCCTTCCACTGCCTAAGCATACCTATACCCAGGTATTTTTTACTTACAAGTTTCTAAATGCAACACGTTCACAGAGAGGGCTGAGATAAAAACATAGACAGCAAACCGGAACTATATTCTGCTGCTATCATAAAATACCTCACACTTGAGTAGCTTAACTCAATCATTGGTTGTAATGCAAACTTCATCAAAGTGCATTTGTAACAGCGGCGTATTTTGTGTTTAACAGATCTCAAACTCTCTCTCTCTCTTTTTTAAAAAAAAAAAAAATCAGGACAACTTTACTATAGTCCGGTTATCAGTGTTTAGGTATACAGACACTAAAACACTGCCTGGTTCCGTTCAACAATGTCAACTTTTGTGCACAGTATCCTAGTGAGAATATACGTTTGTGCCATGCTTCATTTGCATAAAACATTTATCTTACCTTCTACAAAAGAATAAATGGTGTCTCTGTCTATAGAAAGGCAAGTTCTGGACGAGCAAGTGCAGCAAACTGTATCTGCATGCCTTGATATGGCTCTAATAAAGTTCATTCATTTTCTTTTTGTACTTTAATAGAACCAGCCTTATAACTGCTTTGTTCAAGGCAGCAGCAGGAATAATCATCTGTATGGTTTAAAAGCTGCATGTAAGCAGTTTAACCTGAATTAGACCTTTACTGGAGAATAGCCAGTAGCCGAGGTAAGGCCATGCATATAAGTGCAGTCTGAGAGAGAAGCAGAGAAATCAAATGAGGGACTCTCTGCAGAGATTACACGGCTGGAATTTTATGCACTAGGTGTGCATGCATGTGTAATTTGGTGCAAATGTGTGAACATGAGCGTGTGTGCAGGCGTGTGTGATTACAAGAAGTCTAACGTGCCCATGTGTTTGTGTATGTGTGTAAAAAAAAAAAAAGATTCTGAGAGTATGCCTGAGTGACTGTAAAAGAAATGCAGAGGGCATTTGCTTCAAACAGACGGTATTCAAAGAGCAGGCAGTTTCAAAAGGAGACAGCACTGAGGGCAGTTGAGTTTGAACGGTGTTTGTGCACAGCAGTCTGCCTTTAAAATAAAATAAAAAAAGACAAGAAGAAAATTAATTCCTGAAGTGCATCCACTGAGTTTTCTTAGAAAGGGAGCAAATATTAGTGAATATAAAGAGAAAGCGGTGGAGTTAGACAGATGTGTTTATAGGGTGTTTGTTAACCGACCAGGGAGCAGAGAGAGGAGGGGAGCTGTGGACTGGAAGGCAAGTCAGAGAAAAAACAGGGACACATAGAGGGAGAACAGTGGCCCGCGGCGCTGCTACGTGCTGTGCCTCCTTTCTCCCCTTTCTTCAGGAGACTCAGAAAGAAGGAAAAGACAGGAGACTAGAAGAACAAAAACCCACTTTCTGCATGTACCTATGGGAACACTTGAGCCAGTGGTGCCCCATATAGCTGCACCGATCTGACCTCAACACTGCAGGAGTGATGGCTAGTGAATTACCATGTCAGTGGCCCAGTGCCCCGTCATGCCAGCTCCCTCACGCACATAATAAACACACTCTATCACAGTTCGGCCCAACCACACCGCCCAAAGAGAGCATATTAATTATAGATACACATTAAATTACTTTCATTACTTCCCCTGCTCAGTCGACGGGACAGAGACAGGAATGATGGATGGAAAGGGCTTTGCTTTACCTCTCCAAGTAGCAAACGCCCCTTCTTTTACTTTCTCTCACCCTTTTCCAGCGCGTTCATTTTTTATTTTGCGCCAATTACCCCGTGACTTTAATTTCCATGTTTGTCTTTCTGATCTTTCCCCCAAATGATCCCAACTTTTTAATTGTGACAGGTAGACAATGGGAATGTCTATTCTTAGTCACATGGGAGAGAGCAAAGTGTGCAGTGGGTTGTAAGGATAGAAAGATGCACCCTGGAGATTGCTGCTTGAATGAATGGCTTTTTTTTTAATGGTTGAATTATTCATTGGTCAGTGTTTAGTGCTTCAAAAGATTTTCCTCTGAAAATGTTCAGGTACAAGCGCTCTACTGAAAATTGGTGAAAAAGAAGCCAATGTCCAAAGAAAAACTTCAGAAAACCTGGAGAACTACTTCCCAAGACCCCTTTAAAAAAAATACAACAATGTCTGGCTCCTTGGAAGCAAAAAATACTGCTCAAAGAAATTAAAGGAACACGTTGAAAACACATCAGATCTCAATGGGGAAAAACATATTGGTAGATTTCTACGCTGATACGAACTGGGTAATGTGTTGGGGATGAAAGGATGCCAGATTGCTTGATGGGAATTAAAATCATAAACCTACTGAGGGCTGAATTCCGGCTGGTCCATTTTGCCAAAATTTCATTGCAGGAACTCAAACTGGTTCTCAGTAATTTGTTTGGCCCCCACGTGCTTGCATGCATGTCTGCCAATGTCGGGGGAAGCTCCTAATGAGACGACAGATGCTGTCCTGGGGGATCTCCTTTAGATCTGGGAGGAGATCCCCCAGGACAGCATCACTGAGCTCCTGGACAGTCTGAGGTGCAACCTGGTGGCGTCGGATGGACCGAAACATAAATAGTGTTTAACCTTTCCTAATTGGATTTAGGTCAGGCGAGCATGCAGGACAGTCAATGGTATCACCTCCTTCATCTTTCAGGAACTGGCTGCATACTCTCACCACATGAGGCTGAGCATTGTTGTGCACCAGGAGGAACCAAGGGCCCACTGCACCAGGTCTGACAGTGGGTTCAAGGATTCCATCTCAATACCTAATGGAGGTCAGGCTGCCATTGTCTAGCCTGCAGAGGTCTGTGCGTCCCTCCATGGATATGCCTCCCCACACCATCACTGGTCCACCACCAAACCGGTCATGCTGAAAGACATTGCAGGCAGCACGACCTGGCTTCTCCAAAACCCTTCCATGTCTCTCATCTAGGAAAAGCACAGGGTGCCAGTGGTGGACCTGCCAATTCTGGTATTCTATGCCAAATGCTCATGAAGTCTGTTTCTGATTGTTCGGTCTGAGACATTCACACCAATGACCTGCTGGAGGTCATTGGTGGTCTAGTAGTTCTCATTCTGTTCCTCCTTGCACAAAGGAGCAGATAGCAGTCCTGCTAATGGGTTAAGGACCTTCTACAACCCTGTCCAGCTCTCCTACAGTAACTGCCCGTCTCCTGGAATCTCCTCCATGCTCTTGACACAGCAAACCTTCTGGTAATGGCACATATTGATGCGCCATCCTGGAGGAGTTGGACTACTTGTGCAACCCCTGTAGGGTCCAGGTATCACTCTGACCCTAGCCAAATGCAGAACTAGTGAAAAAAGTAAGAAAAGATGAGAAGAGAAAAATGTCAATGGCCTCCACCTGTAAAAGCATTACTGTTTTGGGGGTTGACTCACTGTTGCCGCTCTAGCTGCAACAATGAGTCATGTTGTTAATTTCATAAGCACCAGAGCAGCTGAAACTGATTAGAAACCCCCTCTGCTACTCGCTGACCAGATCAATATCCCAGAAGTTTAACTGACTTGATGCTGAACGCTGATTAAAGAGTGTTTTTTGAGCAGTGTATAAAGAAACGAGGGGTGGCTCAAGACTTTTGCACCATACTGTATTTCCAGCAGCGCTTGGAGAAACTTGCTATATAAGATAAATCTGATTAACTTTGTTCATAGATTATATTATAAATTTGAAATCAGTCACAAGAAACCTGACATCTGTATGCTCAAATGAAAATGTGGCTAATGTGGAAATAGCATCTCTCCGGTGTTATCTGGCCTTATCCCACAGTGCAGTCCCTGAGCAAATAACCATGCACCACATCTCTGCTTTAACCCTAAATGCCACTGCAGGCTTCTCAGTGTTTCTGTGTATATATGTGTGTGTGCACACTTGTCCTTCTTCTCTGCATTCTATAAGTTTGATCTCACTGCAGCGAGGAAAGCATTACATTGGGCGCCTCTGCTTGCTCAACAGCCCTGGGTCTATCTAATCTCTGCTGCGCCGAAACGTCCCATTCAATTTCTTCTGTTGATAGATGCCAGTGCTCTTTGAGCCCTTTGGGAGTGCATTCTTTTTCTCCTGCTTGTCTCCAACTTTTCGCTTGCGCAAGACCACTCCAGATTCATCAGGTCAGCCCCCTTATTGTAAACAACTAGGATCTGATTTGCACAGATCCAAAGGTCAGGAGAGTGGCTGACAATCAGCATCCAGACACCAGTCTGTGAACCTTATGCGGCGTAAATAGGATGCTTTATGAAGAGTGATGCCCACTTAGATTTACGCACTCCTGAGCTCGCTACTTGTTTAACAAGAACTGACAGTTACTGTAACTGAGAGCTGCCTATTACACTTAGCACGTGGCGATGCATTCTAATTGCAGTCTTCATTAAGAGATAAGAAACAGGCACTCTGCACTAGCACTGCTCTTCCAGTTTAGGACCTCACTTTTTAAAATTTACAGCCAGATGCCACTTACTGTTTCCAGCTATTTTGCAATTAAATTATATTTTGCTGCATTGTCAGCAGGCCACCTTTGGAAAAAAAAAAAACCTCCCTTCCTATTGAGGTATATTGAGCAAGACATTGCAACCCGAAATGCAAGGGGAATGAACACCAAAAGAACCCTTTAGTAAGGATGTGGCCCGTGTTTATTGAGAGCACGACCACATAACATTGAAATAACTGTGAAATTACTACACAGCAATGCAGGAGTGCAAAATACCTCAAGGCATTTTATTCACGACTGTTTATTTTTTGCCGCACAGCACTTTTCAACCAGCATTGCCTAGTCACCCAACCACCTCCAAGACCCTCTGGAGAGCCAGAAGTCTTTTTTTTTTTTTTTTTTTTTTCTTTTTGGGCAGG
>VUQK01018746.1:37261-57555 GCA_015106715.1 Bujurquina vittata | reverse complement strand
AAAGTATTTTAATAATTAAAGTCTGTTGTTTAGGTTTTTAGCGCGTTCTTTGCTCGACACAGAATGGCAAATAAGACAAGGGGAATGAGGAGTCTTGTTAATTTAATAAAAGCCATTATTCAAAACAGAATTACAGGTGAAACAGTTAAAGCCATAATTCAAACAGTTATCACAAGTTAACCGGGGGTGTCCTGATCCCATGTCCAGCAGTCAAGCATTTGGGCATGAGATGAGTACACACACTGTCTTCTCTCAGTGTGGATCTCTTATAGTCAAAGCTTATCAGGTAGAGTTACATCATGGACATAACAATGTGCAGTCGGAGGAAGATTCCAGTTGGAAGATTCCAGGCGTGCTGAGGTGCCAAAGACTGACCTCGAAGTCTCCGTTCACAGACAGACAGTTCAAAACAAGACATTCCAGATGGCACCAACCTTGGTGATAATAAAACAACGTGAGCTTATAGTGAAATAAGTATGTCAAAGTTCACATGAGCATTTAAACCATTCAAATGATTAGCTTATTAATTTAGCTTCAATCCTTCATTAGGGCTCGAGGAGGTGACCCTGAATCCTCCTTTAGTTATGCTGCAATTGGCCTACGCTGTTGAGGGCTTCCCATGATGCACTGAGTGTTTCTTCTTCACTCACCTGTTTTATACACTACTTTTCATTTAATCAGTTATTATTAATCTCCGGCTCTCTTCTGCAGTGTGTCTTGTATCCTGTCTCCTTCCCCTCACCCCCAACAGGTCGCAGCAGATGGCTGCCCCTCCCTGAGCCCGGTTCTGCCGGAGGATTCTTACAGTTAAATGGGAGTTTTCCCTTCCCACTGTCGCCAAGTACTGGCTCATAGGGGGTCATCTGATTGCTGGGGTTTTCTCTATATTATTGTAGGGACTTTACCTACAAATCTCCTTGTAAGGACATGTTGTTGTGATTTGGCACTATATAAGAAAAATAAAATGAATTCCCATGTCTTCAAAGACTTCATGTGACAGGGCTGTCACAATGTTCATCCATTTCCTTCCGTGTATCCTTATTGCCTACAAGAAAAGAAGAAACTTTGCATGTTTTCTCAGAATATATTTGTTTCTACAGCAGTACGCACTCCTGTTGTCAGTGAAAGTGAATTTGGATTCAAACAGAATTACCAAATATTAAAATCATTTGATTCACTTATTGTACAGTTAACTTGTTGATAGACAATTTGATTTATTTGACATTTCTACAACAAAAAAGAGTAGAAACCTAAAAAAAAAATAAGCAGGACATGACATTAAGAGTAAAGAATCCTAACGAAATCTTTCTTCTTTTGTTCTTTCAGCACTTCTTAAGCATGTCAGTGCCATGCATACTGGGCATGAAAGGGTTTTATAGGAACAATCATTCACAGGAACACTTGATACAATATCGTATTTCTCACATTTCAAAGAACTGTATGTTTCACATTTAGAACAGTTTAACTGTAACTTTGTTGAACAATCAACTAAACCAGAATATTCTTGACACATGAATAAAATGATAAATAAAATGAGGCTTTGGTTTGTGCCACCAAGTGATCCAGTTCTCTCCCCCTACCATGTGTTTGTGATATCCAAAAAGCACCGTGTGCTGTGAATAAGCATAGGGGGAAAGAAGAGTGGAATGAGAGGAAAGGAAAGTAGAGGTTTTACTGCATCCTGGTACATCCTGCCTTAATGAGGCCCCCCTCTCTGTCTGCCCATCTGTCCCCAGCGGGATTGGCTGCACAAGGCCCCATGTAAGTAAGGCGTGTGCTTTTGTGTGCATGCATCTAATAAGTAACAACCTCAGTCAAAATAAGAACATCCTGATTTTCCAGGAAAGCTAATGTTGTGCTTGATGTGACAAAGAGTAGTTAAATATGCATTAAGGTTTTTTAACCATTCATTGTCTTTTAAATTGCACACACTCAATCAGTTCTATGCTATGATGGAATAGCACATGCTTAGGATTCCCCTCCATCTCATTTAACTCAGAAGGAAGGGGACTGAGTCATCCAACCCCCTCCACACCACCCCACCCTGATGACCCCTCTTCGTGGTACAGTCTCATTAGCCTGAGCTGCAGCAGCTTGTTAACCTCACTAATCGAAATAGGAATGAGCATAAAAGAGCCCAAGAATTTACTGCCAGGTCCACACATCAAAGGGACAGTGAGGAGGGGGTATCATCTAGGAGACTGGGAGTGTGTATAGGTATATGTGCACTTGCAGAAGAATGCTGATTTATGTTGATCAGGTAAACTACTGCTTAAGACAATTTGCTTCTCGCCTTACTCTATGCAAACATTTCACAAAGAAACAAACGAAACAAAAAATAACCCTCAAGTACAACAATTTTCAGCTTCAGATGTATTTTTTTTTTCAAAAACCTGACACTCAAAGTTAAAGTTTTCCCTCTATCCAGCTACAAAGTGTGCGCTGCAGTAGGTCGGATCGTGTGTCAAATTCCCACAGTTCTTTAAATAATGCATGTGTAACAGAGACATGCTGCAGCGCGCCCTGCTCTCCACATCTCTCGTAGAGCTGCCAGCACAGACACCCGTGTAACTAAAGCTCCACTTTACCACATCTGCAGGGTCACTCCTCTTTGCATATTCTGCAACAGCTGAGATCAAGGAACTATTGTGTTTCAAAATGCTTTAAAAACAGAAGGAATTATAATTGTCACATGCAATCTTGATGCTGAGGTCTTTTTTCTCTAATCCAACATTTACATATAATCAGCCAACCATCAAGGAGCTTGATATGCCATAATATTTAAAATTTTGCTCTTGGTTGCGGCAGCAGGAATGATAAATGCAAAAGAAAGCCTTCACTTTTTTCAATTAAAAGTGACTATCCTGGACTATCCTGGACTATCCTGGACTATCCTCAAAACTACAGACTGATAGACTGAGTGAAGCATTCTGAGGACTGTATCCTTGTAGTGTTTACATGATTAATCTGGTGATCGTCAGTAGGAAAATATTACTGCTACTACTCATAAACTCCAAGGATCAGCTAGCACACCCCCTCTCCTCCAGATCTATTCAGTTGGTTGGGCGTGACAGTCAACACTTGGCAAACTCCAAAATCCCAGAGGTGCAGAAAGCTACTTTGTGAAGGGGAACATGTAATCCATTTATTCAGTCATACATGTTTATCTTTTGAATCCACAATGTCACTTACACTGTGCTTGTTTGCTTTGTTACATTTTCAGTGTCAGCACAAAGTTCTCTTTTTATATTATTCAAACAAAGTGAGATGCTGTGGTTTGGTTAGGCAGACCCAGAGAGGGATTTGGTTCATCCCAATCCTTGCTGCACCATAATGGCTGGTATGAAATCTGTTAATACCAGCCCACTCACTTGTACCTGAGCCCTCGGGTGTTTTTGAATACAAGGCTGATGGGAGCAGATACCTTGGCAAAGCAACTCTCAAAAGAAGTTAGAAGTTTGTTTAGAAAGCTTGACTTATTTGTACAGGAGATGATGGATAGAAATGCATGTGCAAATCAACAGGATTCACTCCTGAAGTTATCCCACATCTCAAATGCATCTAACATCATTACTAACTGACGTTTTTGTTTTTTTTAATCAGGATCCCAACTCAAAAATATGATCAAATTTTGGAACCACATTCAACTCTTTATGCAATTACACTCACCTGTCATTTTTTGCTAGCCTTCAGAACTGGCTTAATTCTGCATGACACAGTCTCAACAAGGTGCTGCAAACGTTCCTCAGCGTTTTCAGTCAACACTAACACCATAGCATCTTGCAGATTTGTTGTCTGCACAGCCATGATGCAAATTATCCCAAAGGTGCTCTATTGGATTGAGACTGGTTACTGCCGAGGCCATTTGAGTACTGTGAACTCTGTCATGTTGAAAAAACAAGCATACACACACACACACACAAACAGGTAAAGATTATTTGAGCTTTGTTATATGATGTTTTCCCACTGGAAACAACTATCATGGGTGCACTGTGGTCACAAAGAGATGGACATGGTCAGCAACAATTCTCATGTAGGCTGTGCCATCACCAAATGATGATCTTTTGGTAGGAGCCCAAAGTGTGCCAAGAAAATATGCCCTACACCATTCTACTGCAATCAGCAGCGCGAATTGTTGATATGAGGCAGGATGGATCCTTTCTGTCAAGTTGTTTCCACCAAATTCTGACTGCACCATCTAAGCAATGTTTTCCAGCCTTTTAGTGTCCAGTTTTGGGGAGCCTAATTGATAACACAATGTCATGCTCTTTGCAGACAGAATTGGCAACCGATGTGGTCTTCTCCAGCAGTAGGCCATCTGCCTCAAGGTTTGATGTTGTGTGCATTCACAGATACTCTTCTGCATACCTTGGCTTGTAACGAGTGGTTATTTGAGTTACTGTTGCCTTCCTGTCACCTTGAAGTGGTCTGGCTATTCTCCTTTGACCTCTAGCATTAACAAGTCATTTTCACCCAGAGACCTGCTGCTCCTGGATATTTTCTCTTTTGCAGACCATTCTCTATAAACTCTGGGAATGGTTGTATGGGAAAATCCCAGTAAATCTCTGTTTAAACTTCAGCAGCTTGTCTTGACTGTGTCTACATGCTGAAATGCAGTGAGTTACTGCTATGTGATTGGCTGATGAGATATTTGCTTCAACAATTGAATTGTGCTTAATAAAGGGGCTGGTAAGAATATATTAACTCGGTAAAATATTCTGTCAGTCCAAGTGTCAACCATCTAAGTGAGACACTCCCTAAAACTCAACACCCAGATAATGAGGAAATTATATTGTGGCCTTTGAAAGCTAAATACTGAGTTTGAGCAGGATTGCTGCAAACTCGTTGAGTGCTCTGGCCTGTTCATTTATTTATTTGTCTGGAATCTTTAACACTGGAATGATTAACAATTCAGTTAATGTGAAGTTCTCAACTGGCATGTGAGTACTTTTTTCTCCATTACATCTAAATGACAACAGTGTACTTTCATTTGTCAACAAAGTGGGATTTTCCTGGTCAAAACATTAAGCCAAAATGACTTCATTTCTTCCAGGAAGGGACCGTAATAGATATTTTTAAGTCAATGTTAATGTCTTTTAGCAATCGCGTGACTCTTGACATTAAACTATTAAAGGTGTTTTGCATATTTAGGTAAATGTTTTTAAGAACAGTGGTAAGGGATCAACTTTGTGGTCTTCAATGGTACAACATGTGCTCTAGTAATGCCACAGCTGAGGTTGAGGAAACACACTTGAGTCCGGAGTTCTCTTCACCCGATGTGCAATTTATTTACAAGTGAACTGATTAAACGCAGGACAGGCTGGTGATATGACCAAAAATAAACTATACAAAAACAAACTTAAAACTGTTCAAAAGAAATCAAAACTTAACTAAACCAAAAACCTATTGCTAAGCCCATGGCTTATTGGGCCCTAGCCAACGCTCTTGGCTTGCTATGCCACCCTTCCTGTCTGTCAGGCGCATTGACCCTGGCTTATATAACCTAAGCCCCTCCCACAGAATAAACCGCATGGGAAATCGCCAATTAACTGATTCAACTAACAATTTCTCCACCTATAAACAACACAAACATTACCGTTATCACTTTTAAGTTTTAACACACGATTATCAACACATTAGATGTTTTTAAAGTGTACCCAAAAGACTACTTTCACAAGAAAAGTGGTAAATTCCCCCCTCTGAATTCCCACTCACATAGTGAGACCCAAATCTCCCCTACCATAAAGAGATTTGGAATCTTCCACATCCTGTTTGTCAGTCCGGATCTCCAAGATGGTGGCATGGAGCAGAGCATTCAACAAACATTCAGGTAAACTAAGAAGGTGAAAATAAATGGTTTTGAATATTAGGGCCCATTGTGTTTTATTGTACGGTATGAAAATAATGAATGTTAATGCTTAAACTAAATACCAAAAATCTGGATATGAATGAATATAAAATAAACCGATGAAGGCCTGGACCACTGGCCTGTAGGGCACGGGTTACCCCGTGACATGTGCAAGGAAAATGCATCTGTAGGTTGAGCAGCAGAGTTGAGTATGTGAGTGGCACCCATGAAAATCTTCTCTGCCAGTGCCAAACAACTTATTCTCCTGTTGACTCTTGTTTTGAGCTTCGGGTATTGCAGGTGCTGAAAATCAGGCTTATGATCATTAGGGGCAATCTCAATGCAGAGCGTTATGGAGATGCGATTCGGCAACCACTAACAGTTGCATATCTCCATGGTCTGTTACCAAACTCTATCCTTCGAGACAACAACACTTGCCCCCACAGTTAGCTCACAAGTTCTGGAGACAAACTCCAGAACTTGTGAGTGGAAATCCTGCCTGCAGTCCTGACTTCAACCCCACTGAACACTTGTGGGATCAGCTTGGGTGTGCTGTTTGCGCCAGAGTGACCAACACAACCTCACTTGCTGACTTGTGACAAATGCTGGTTGAAGAATGGGATTCCATTGCACTGCAGTGTGTTACCAGGCTGGTGACCAGCATGAGGAGGAGATGCCAGGCTGCTGTGGCTGTGTGTGGTTCTTCCACATGCTACTGAGGACCCTGTTTGTGAATAAATTGTTAATATGGCTTGTTTCTTTACACTTCAATCATCCAGTCCAATAGATGACACCCAACAAGTGTAAATAGCAGAATGAGCTGTTTGGTATTGGCAGAGAAGGTTTGGCAAGTTTTTTGTGGGTGCAGCTCCTTACAAATGAGCCATCATTTAAAGGGGAAATGAACAGGCTTTCCAATGGTATAAGATTTATTGCAAAGAAGCATTGTTACAATGAAGAAATAATGGAGCAAACACATTTACTTACTTTTTGATTACTTTTAGTTTAATACTTCATTTTTTTCATCGTACTCTGTTGAAAGATTGTGATCCTCCATTTCTTTTCTGCTTCTTTCTGTCTAAAGGAAAGCCACACAAACGTGTTGATTGTGCATGAACAGCAGCCAGTGGCCGTGCCTGTCAGGTAGGCTGTATTTGAATAATTTGATGAGACAAGGAAGCAATAACTATCAGACAAATCAGGGAAAGTGAGAAGAGACAGCTAAAGAAAACATGAAGCAGGGAGCATGTTTTCACACCCACATTTCAAACTGGGATGACTGCAGTTTGTAGCCTTGTTTTCAAGACAACACTGTAAAATTCACAATGTACAAGACATACAGATGTTTTGTCTTAAAGAACTTGAAATATGAGGCAGATTGGGGCTCTGAGAAAAAATAATTACATGAGTAAGGTATTTATGACTGCAAATAATTTGAATTGAATGAATTAAAGTAAATAATTAAGATGACCTGTCCATAGGCTACGTATTAATGAGAAAGGCAATTCAAAATAACAAAGTATATAAAATTAACCAATTAAACTATGCCTATTCCATCATGTTCCATCTTTTAACATTAAAATACAGATTAAAAAAATAGTAAAACTGTCATTGCACTTGTCACTTTGCGGCATGTCAAGAGATGAGAATGTATTCAAGCCTTTGGCAACGTGTGACCTTTTAGGGAAGCCCAGGCGCAGTTTCCCTAATTAACCCGCCCTCTTCATGCACACAGACATCCATATCCACACAACACGATGAACTCTTCATTAGACAGACACGGAGATCAACAGATTAATTTAATTTGCATAAATGTAAATGTCCTCCTTGAGCCTCATGGGCGAGCAGGGAGATGGTTAGCGCAAATGACGGTGATGATGCACTCACACACCAAAGACTAAAGTAAAATAATATTAAATAATGATGTAAAAATCTGCTGGTTATCTGTTAAAATTAGGCCTTTTTTTAAAAAAAATTACAAATACATTTTTCTTTAATATCACATGTCCCTAATGATATTACAGGGAAATCATTTTTTATAGTTTATTTATTCACTTTTTCTCCCTACAAGCCAGGCCGGTCGTTAATTAGTTTAAGCCAATGAACAGTGGAGGTCTTCATTAATAGTCTCATTATTAGCACAAATTAACCCAGTTTGGGAGGCTCCTATAAGGCGCTTTAGCAGTCAGAGATCAAAGCAGTGACAAGTCTGTGACGAAGTCCAGGCGTGACAAATGGGACAGGACTGCGTCTTCCTGCAGTGCTGCACAAAGTCAACCGTGAAAACCTTTTATTAGACATGCAAAATAACTAAACACATGTTTAGTCTCAGAGACCGAATCAGTGCAAAGGCGAGGGTTTTTAGTGAAAGAAATTGTATTCGAAATATCAGCTACTCTCTCAAACAATCTCATTGTACATCCTGTATAGTGACAATAATGGCATTCTATTCTATCTATTCAAAGTTACATTTTTAAGATGCTATTATAAACACTCAAAAGAAAAAAAAAATAACTCCTGTTAAATTAGATATTAGATAATCAAATCATGCCTCAGAAATTATGTAAAATGCAGTGGTAAATACTTGCTTGGCATTTTAGACAGACGTAAAGTAATTGTATTCAGTGAATGGTGAAAATGCCACTGCTTTATTAACTCATATTCAGTTCTTCTATTCTTGGAAACAGCAGAAAAAACAAGACAAACAACAACAACAACAACAAATAGCTTTATCTATTATTGATGAGCTGCAATATACAAAAAAAGGTCAAATGTAAAAAAAAAACAAAACTAAACAAAATAATAAAAAGGTAATGGCAATAATTTTCTGAAACCATAACAAAGATCTTAGAACTCATTACTTCATTTTATTAAGCAATAATAATGGTGATCTCAAGAGTTTTAGAGCAGTTAAGATTAATTTCATCTTGTTGCTGGGACACGCATGGATGCATGGATACTCTCACGCAGTGTTGTTAAAGAGCTTTGGTGGCATTTAAAGAGGCTTTAGGAAGCGCCTGAGTGACAGTGATACCTAAGAGGCCTGCAGCAGCAGCAGCCAGCACTGCTGCTTCAATACTTCATGCCCTGGTGAGTACAGTGAAGCCATTCCAGACTGTATTTAATATGTCCCCCCACTGCTTTTTAAAGACATGTTTAAATAAATACAGCTCTTTTCTACATCCCCTGCCAGCCTCCCTTTGAGCGGGGCATAGTGTTTAAAGGTGGAACTGGGCTTTGACCATTTGTGTGCCACAGCAGGGAGAAAAAACACAGTGGGGCATGAGAGCAAGAGAGGATTGCTGCGTATTGGGTTTGGCTCAGCTTTTCTTAAATACATGTATTTTCACAGAAGGAACTGTGCTTGAATCAGAGCCGCCCTCCTGGAGAATGGAGGTACCGAGCCTATGCTCATTAGCCTCCTTGAACGGGGCTTCAGGATAAAAGGAGGAAGGTCAGCCCCTGTTCCATATACAAAAGAGGGTCTTCATGAGTATGTATCCCCGCTGAGGTCCCATGTGAAATGGAAATGCTGTAATTGCCACGATCTGATGAATGGTCTGCTCCTCCCAGGCCATATTGCCTGCCTTGTCCTGCTGTGATCACATCACTGGGGGAGCCAGGGCTCTTAGGAGGGAAAAAGGTTAGCTCTCAACTGCTGAGCTTGCATCAGATTAAGGTGAAAGGGGATACTTTTGGTGCACACTTCTATTGCATTGGACTGCTTGATGCTCATCATTGCCATAATCCTGCCTTAACAGCACTGTTCTCTAACACTGAACAATTTGGGCGAGAGCTGATTGCCGTTTCTGAATTTTTCAACCCTCCTCCATCCTTTCATTTTACATCACATGCTTAGTGTGAAAAAAAGAAGAAGCATGAGAACCCTGTGAGCTCACATGATAACAACACAAACTGACACAACAAGCAATGTCTGGCACTTTAAGCAGTGGTAACAGCAAGTCAATGCTATTTTTCTGTGCAATTAATTTGGTTCACAGAACCGATTGTGCAGCTATCTGAAAAAGCCAGCACCCGGCCATGTACATTTAGAAACCCAAACAACCCTAATTGCAATTGTTTGGTCATCATTTATCACTGGAGCAGACTTTAAGGAGTGTGAACAACCTCTCTGCACCCGACAAAACCTTTTTGTAAATCATATTGAATGAGACAGACGTGCCTGTGAGTTTCTTCTCTGTTCCTGCGGCACAGCTGATTTACCCACTGTATGCAGGAGCTACAGGCTTTGTTTGCATTGTCCCTGCCCTGAGACAGAGCAACTCTCCGGGACGGCACTAAACTGGCTTGGCAGCCGGCGTGTGTGTAGTGCCAGGCTTGAGGGAGGGTGTGTGTGCAGATTCGTGCACGTGTGTACACACTTCTAAGTGTTTCTGCGCAAAAATGGTGCGCTTCACACACTTTGCATTATGGGCCTGCATGTGCTCTCATCTGCGCGTGCTCACGCGATTGCCCAGTGCATACACCAGCTTTAAGGGAACACAAAACGGGCAAATAAATCCTCGTACCCTCTTTTGGCACTCATCAGTTCGTGACTTGTGAAAAGCGCCAAAGTGAGGATTGTAAGTGAGCAGGACACTCGTCACAGGTCTGCCCATGAGACTCAGTGACACCTGTCATCACAGCTTACTCTGAAGACCTGCTACACACCACCTCCAGCCTTGCCTCTCCTCTGCCACCGACAAATAGGAGGATTGGGGAGAAGTGGGAAGGAGGGGGTGGATTTATAGATCCCCTCTTTCTCTGTTCTCTGTACTGGTAGCGAGGTTAGAGGGCACAGAGCTGGCGGAGAGGAGGGTAGGAGGGAGAGGGATGAGGAAAGTCTGCCCGGTTAGCGTTTGTCCTTTAGATGAGCATGCTTCTCTGGCCCTGTGGTTATAGCTCTCCTTCCCGCCTGACTGCATACTCAGGACAAAGGCTCTGCGTGTGTGTGTGTGTGTGTGTGTGTGTGCGCGTGTGCGTGAGAGAGAGCGAGCGAGAGAGAAAGATTCAGTGTAGCATGTGCTAACTACTTAACAGTTCAATTTTCACTTTGGTAACGATTTTATTTCCATGTTAGCATCCCTTTTTAAATGTATTCATGTAAATATAATTCCTCATGGGACGTTTATTTAGATTAGTTATTATCTGAATGTGGAATGCTTTATTTCCTCTCCTCCGGCTTTATTGCTTGGTAGTTCATTATTGCATACTAAACCACGCAAAAAGTATGAAAAGTAGCTGAGAAAGGGGGAAAAAAAAGGGGAGAGAGAGAAAAAAGGCTTGTTTGGTTCAGAAACCATTTAACAACTTCCCTTGGAAATTGAAAGAGGAAATAGTTTTGGGCTGGATTGCAGTAGGGGGGAATGAAGCCCATATGAAGACCAGATGAAGAGAGTATGCAGCCAAGCTGGACTGACAGTGGGAGAGAGACGGGTGGGGAGGTGGGGGATCTTTTGATGTTCTTCATTTACATCTCATAACAAAACAGAGGAAAAACAAACTGAAATCATTGTAAAACAGTGACAGAGGGAGAAACAGAGAGAGAGCGAGAGAGACCATGAGCCATAGAGAGAGGCCGAGCGCAGGAGAGCGAGGGCACTGGGTGTTTATGAGGTCATTTACCAAACTCGTGTTTTCAACATTTCCTCCCCACTTTAATTTTTCAGCTTTGTTCTACTCTAATTACTTCCATCCACATGTGAGAGTATGTGGGTATGTTTGTGAGCGTGTGTGCAAGTCATTCTCTGTGTGTTTGGTGTTGTATGGGTCCGCGCACATGTCACTGCAACTGTGGTTGTTGCAAAACAGACAGTCTGAAAACATGCCCACAAACTTCCCTTCCTTTATGTTAACCTTTCAATGCTCCTGAGAGGTAGTAGTGATGCCATACCGCCTGTCTCTGCTTGGAGTAAAGGTAAACACAGAACGGACAAAATCCTGAGCGGATCAACAAAATGTGGGACTTTTTCTTACCAGCAGTGCATGTTGGCTTCTCCTTGCCATGACACTGCACTCTTTCCCCAAGTGCAACCAAAACAAAACCAACCCTTCACTTACTCTTAGCAGTGACAAGTGACAAAATAGTTAAGCTAATCATTTCTTTAATGACCATTATTTTCTAATAAGAATTTGAATTCTGCGCAAGCCTTCAGTCAGGAGGATCAAGGTTTGGTTGGCTCTGTGGGTTTAATTCAAAGGTGTCTTTAGTAGAGCCCCACCAATATATTGTTGAAAACACAATGTTATCAGTTTGCCAATATATCAGTACCAGCACTCAAAACAGCCTCCGAATGAAAATTAAAAACTAAGAGAAGGAAGAAACAGCCTTCAAACATTTAATGTGGTGAAGTTGCATAGTGTGTCTACAAGAGGGCATGCTGCAACTTTGCTGGTGGCAACACAAATTTGGAACGCCACAAACACAATAACCAGCCAAAGCCCACACTGATGACGAAAAAACAAGATTATTTTTAAACAGCATTATTATGTTAGTAAGGACTCATAAATAACTATGTGTAGGAAATGTTGGCGAAATCTGTTAATGTTTCATGGGTCCATAAAAATAAATATATAGGCTGATATTTCAGATTTTTTGAAATCACCAAATATTGGTTCTGGTCTAAAAAATCTATATTGGCCAGGCTCTAGTCTATAGCAAACAATTTAACATGAAATAAAGGATTTTATTTTTAAAAAGCTGGTATCTAAAACAACCAACAGTCAACCAACCAAAGGAACAACCAAAGGAACAGCTGTCAAGTTGCTGCTGACTAGTTTTAACCGACACAATCAGCAGGAAAGTGTCTTATTGTGGGAAGATTTTTTTTCGGCTTTGTTTTTTTTCCTGGTAGTTTAATGAAATTGGCAGCACACCAACTGAAATTTTAGGTGATTCATTACAGCTGATTTCACACAAATTATTTCAACATTCATTATTAAATCCAGTAATTAACCAGTCAAACACATCAGTAGCCAGCTGTGTTAGTCATTCCTCATTTTATTACTGTCAGAATCCTCAAACAGAACAGGTGTGTCCCCAGAAAACAGTGCTCAGACCTGTCTGTGTTACGCAATCTCATGGGCCATGATTCTTTAGTATATTAATAATGTTATGAGTTTTGCGTTTGAAAGTTGAAAGTCGGAACAGGAAGGTCTATTTCACGATGATAAGGAATGAGAACTCCAATGTGAAAAACAAAAAGATCTCTTTGAGATTTGGAGGAACAAAAGTTATTTCTTCATGCTTCTGTCTCTTTCTGCTTGTCCTTTTTTGTTGCACATGATTTCATTCAGTTTATTTCTCTTTCTTATTTGAACTTATGAAATGTGCATCAAAAGTTCTCGCTTTTAAATAGGATCTATATGCTTCCAGTAGTTGCTGCAGATCCCAAACCTGGCTGAAAGTTCATATCTCTCACTTGTTCATGGACGAGGTTGTGTTCTTCAGGCATCGCTGGTGCAGCGATAGCTGCCTGGCATCCTAGCTGCTCTTGGATCAGGGAATGACTAATGCATGTGTTATGACATTCGATGATATTTGCATATTCATTTGTGACATTAAGAATTCGTCTTTGCTGCCCCAGGTGTTCCCAAGTTTCTTGTGGAACACTATTAATTCAGTTCCTTGTGTTTCGGCTAAGTGAACCTGACTGAGGAGCCCAACTGATAGTATATCTTAACCCCTTTTAGATGTTTCTTGAGAGAAGGAACAGGAGTTTTCAGGGCAGAGAGACAGGGTGTAGGCATATAAAGTATGCCTGGGTCTGACTCACTCTGGCAGTGGCTTTAATCAGGGTGGAAAAGCTGCAGAGCGCTCTCATGCGATGCCGAGTCAAATACTCACCCTGTGGTCTGCAGGAGGTCAACCATGGAGCACAGACACAGAGAAAAACAGAGCGACAGCGAGATTCAGGTCCCTGACAAGTACACTGCCCAGAGGACATACATTCCACACGTTTCATCACAAAAGACATCAATTACATCAAAACTATAATATAAGTCCAAAGTGTAATGTTTTAGGGCGAGCTTTGTAAGCCTCTACTGGGACAGGACAGTGGAGACAAGGCAGGGAAGCTTGGAAAAAGACACACAGTAAATGGCCTTGGGGCTGATTTGAGCCCAGACCTCTGCATTAGGCTTACTGCATACGTGTCACCTGCTCAAGCCAGTGAGCTAAGTTGGCACCCACCAATATTAAATGTTAAATAATGTTGAGGAGTTCAGGGTGGGAGGCTCCAGATGTTTACCTGCAGCATCTTGAAAAACATCTCCAGACTGTTTGGCTTACATGACATAAAAAAAAAATGATATCTTACAAAAGTAAAATTTTGGCCAAAAACCAACGCAGAAAATTATAAATACCAGGTGAGCTCTGGGAAATATCACATTGCTTGAGTTCAGCCGTTCTTGGCTGGCCACAGCACTGAAGTTAAAGCGTTTGGAACAAACCACTGTTACATTGTGTTCCTGAAAAACAAGAGGGATGGGGTTGCACCTGAAAACTCTTTGGGCTGCTGGACAAAGAAAGATGAACTACAGGTCATTTTAGAGCTCTGGAGCATTTACATGCAAATAGAATGATGTGTAAGTGTAGGGCAATGAGGGGTGGCAGAGAGATAGGAGCATGGGCAGGAAAAAGTGATGGACACAACCTGTACTGGACATTCTGGGCTTTCTGTATTCCCAAGGCCTCTTTGTGAGGGTTGCGATTAGGGTTACAGGTCTGGCCCTGAGCACCAGCGCTGTCACTGGGAATTACAGAGAGGCAAAGTGTGTAACATGCCTTAACATTGTGGCAGAAAGCCTGAGGGGGCAGAGAATTAATGCAGGCTGCCTGGCTGCATGCAGGAGTCTCTGCTTGGTAACTGCCAGCACTCCTTTATTAAATATGCACTTCAACATATAGTGCAAAGATTAGCTGACATTTTACAGCTTCTCTTGAAGATGTTACTCTGGCTGCTGTTATGAGCGCCGTAAATCAGTAATTTTTGTAATAAAGTTAACAGATCCAGAGCAAACGGTGCGTTTCTGTCAGTGTGAAGACGATAACTGTAGCTAGCCATGAAAAAAACGTAACTATTTCAATAATGTGCGTGTATAATATCAAGAAGCATAATGGTATCAAGCGCAACTTTTGTAGGTACATTTCAATTTTTAAAGCTTTAAAATTTCAGTGGCTCATTTGGATAGGAGTTCCTCCTAAAATGTGATTTACAGGAGAGCTCACATGCCCAGATACTGAGCAGGTTTACATAATTGTAGGCTATAATAAAAAAAAAAGAAAAACAAAAAGAAAATGTACTCAGTGTGTTTAACAGAGCTCTTTCTTTATATCTCTGTTTTTTTTGTTTTTTTTCCTTTCAAAAAGACTGATTGACTCTGACTTCTGGAGCAATAAAGCTGCTCTTGCTTGGTAACGAAAATTAGTGGATCGGTCATAACTACAGTATTTTAATGTACAAGCTCTCTGGCTTTTTTCAGTCAGAGACAGCTTTCATGGCCAAGCCAGTTAACACAGCAGCAGCAAATCAAAGGAAATGGCAAAACCTGCCTCACAACATTGGAGCATTGAGACACTGATGGCATTTATCAAAGACGATTTGACTTGCATGTCACTCACTTCAGACTATTTGCTTAATATCTCGAGCCACAGATTCAAGGATGTTTCAGTTTGTTGTTGACAATTGCTTTAAAACAGAGCCCTGGGCAAATCCCTTCCCCATTCATTAGAAAGTTACATCAATTAATACTTCCCGCTGGGTTGTTTGGAAAATGCTCAGAGCAATTGGTAAAGCTTCAGTTAGTGTCGACTTTTACTCCTGATTACTTCTTTGCTCCAGTTCCTATTAACAAACCACATACATGACTTTAGGAAATTCGCTCTAGCGCCACTTAATATTAACTACAAGAAATGCTCTAATGTCTCTAATGTAATTAGGCAGAAGTGCATTTAAATAGTGTCTATATTTCAATCTGCAGTGCCACAAATTTACAGAGAAAGGTGGAATTTAATTTATCTGATAGATAGATAGATAGATAGATAGATAGATAAAAAGAAACATTTTGCCTTTATTCTTTATTTAGACTTTTTTTAGTCCCAATGTCCCAGATACTGCTATGATACCAAGAAGCTGATAAATTGGAGAGAAAGAGAGCCCTCTGGTGGTAGTAACTGCTGCAAATCAACATTTCTTGAGGACTGATAAAATCAAATAAAGCCATTTCTAATTAAATCCGTCATGGATAAACCAAAACGATCTGTTGGCAGATGTCCATAATTTTTTCTTCTTTTTCTTTCTATGTCTTTGCTACACACATGGACACACATGCACACACACACGTGCGCACGCTCTCAAACACACACGCACACACACACACACACACTGCTCTCCTTTGCTGCCTTTGTGATCCTTTCTATTGTCATACATGCATGGTTGGGTGGGGCTATATGCAGAAAACATGCCAAGCTAAGTGTTGGGTGTGGTAAGGTCACAGAGATCACCATCTCCTTTAATTACCCAGGACTTTGTGAGACAATGATATTTTGACTTACCTAAGTGACTGTGCGTGTGTGATGGGGGTTGGGACAGAGGTCTGTAATACAATAGGCAGTACAGAGGACCACATTTACTTCTGCATTTCAGGAACAACAGGTAAACCAGGCACTAAAATAGTACGTCACTAATCACAAATATAGAGTCTTCCACTTTTGGATTAAATCACTTTATTGGGTGAAGACACACCACTTTCACCTGCTCTTAATGCTTCTTTGTACCTAATTGTTCGTCAGAATTCTCCGAGGCGAAACGCAGGCTTTTGGAGTGCCACAGCATTGCTGTTAAGCTCTGAGCTACAGGTGATTATGAGCACTTGGTAGAAAACTGCTCTACGGTCACAAATACAGTGACTGATACTGATGTTGATGTTTTTTCCTTCTGACTTTTAGTTTTTGTCCTGATACGGATCCTTGCTCTCGCTTTGAAATTTTTAAAAAAGAAAAAAAGTGTCATGAGTGTGGTTGTGTTGTAAATTAATTATTTTATTGCTTTATTTAGATGCATTTTGCTATCTTTTTTTCCTCCTCTCCTCCCCGAGGGCTTCACCTGTGGAACTTGCTCTTTCATTAGGCAATAGGAAGGGGATGTATTCACAGTAGAAACACAATAAAACTGCACCTTTCATCTACATGGTAAGCAGCTGTGTTACTGGATATGAGATTAATTTGGGGAAGAACAAGGACATCCCTCTTTGTTTGTAACACTTTGGTCTTATGGGGTAACGTGCATGGATGAAAGAAGAAAAAAAAAAACAGCCTTTCATGTGATTCTGACTTTTGGTAACATGCCCCCCAACTTCCATCTAGAAGCAAAGCAAAATAAACAAGAAATGACAGAACACAATTGAAATCAGCCACTTTCTTTGTCTTCATGCATGCCCTCATGAGTGAACACTCATCTGGTAGGGATTGCTTTGAAATTTAAATACATAATTTAAAATTTTTTTAAAAAAGGAAGGAAAATGCAAGAAAGACTCCGCTGTGCATGAAAACAATGGTGTCCTATACACAGTTTCAATTGTCGGTTTTCTCTTGTGGCTGCAATATCGGTCCAAAACTGGTAGTGACATGGGGGGTAGGGAAGAGAAGATTCGCCCATTTTGTTTTAATCACCGAGAGAAAAGAGCAGAATGTGAACAAAGACACTAAGATGAGAGAATTCCATGAAGATGCTTTGCAACGTTCTTTTGTGTTCTTCTTTTTTGTGTGGCAGCTAATCAGCATTGTCAAATGAATACACTGCAGCCAGATACAGTCCCTTTCAGCTTTTGTTTACCATAAACAACATGATAGGGATCACAGAGGAAAAAGCCCCGGAGCAAAAGAGTATAGGGTTAACAAGGACCAAACCACTCTAAACATTGCTTAAATTACAACTAAATGAGCTGTTGAATACCTGCATGAATAACATTGGGCTCGGTCTCGAGGGACGTACAGTTTTTTTAAACCGTTTTCTGACAACTATCCAGAAGTCCGATTTATTCATTTATTTTTTGTTATCATCCATTGATGTTTCGTACAGGTTTCACAGCAGTAAAGCTACGGCGACACAAAAATGAAACACACAACTTGTGCTCTGTGACATTGCGTGACTAACAAGGCTGTTAGAGATAAAATGAGTGACAGGCTGACTATGAGGATGTTCAGCAGAGTCAGGAGATATTACCATAAGAGTATCCCATCATCCTGAAACTTCTTATATGTCCAGTGATTGGCAGCTTGTACCTGAGGCAAACCAGGAAAAACCTCGCCAGCTTGCGTAAAAACTGCGCTCATTTACTGGCTGAAGGGGGACTGACGAACATTTAAAGTTGGGAAGGTGCTGGAAACATGTAGACACACAATACCTTATTAATATTTGCAGAGGTTACTGAAGAAGCTACTAATAGACATCTTTATTTTAGGAGAAAAAAATGTAATTGGGACATACTCTATTGAACAAACATCTCAGTGACTTATACTATGTACTGACGAATGATGTAGTCCTAAGGTAATAACCTTCTAAAGCTGAGGTCCAATAAAGAAAATTACAATCTAAAATTCTACCATATGTTGGTAATTATTGAATCCACTGTGTCTCCGTAGGCCAAGCATATAAAAGAAAACCAAAGCTCGGGGGAGGGTGCGTTAATAACTACTGGTTATGAAAAAAAAAGTGAAATCTCCAAAAAAAAAATCATGATGCAAAATTAAAATAATTTGCAGGATTTTCTTTTTGCATTTTTGGTACTTGTGTGTATTACGCACACTCCTGGGAAAGAGTTTGCGCTGTGTTTTAACAAGTAAAGTTTGTTCACTCATGACGTTCTAACCTGCAAAATGAACAAAGATTTGATTTAACCGTTAAACTCTTTTTTTTAATTACAGACAGGTAAGTGTGATAGCTGTTGACACATTAAGCTAAGCCATTTGATTTTTTTTTTTCTTATTAAAAAAATCTGCTGGGCCCGTGAAAAGCCAAAACCTTAGCAGGACAATGAGACTGAGGAACAATGAAAATAATCTTTGCCCCGAGGGCCTACGGCTGCCATCTATGACTCATTCACTCACAGCAATTAACTAACCAAGGTTAGTGGGAGTCACATTCTTTGGTAGAGAGAAAGAGAAAGACATTGAGAAAGAGAGAGGGAGAAACCACAGAACACTGCAAGATGTCAACAATGGGAGCGGTTAATAACCTGGATGGTTTTCTTCTCTTTTATCAGAGCACAGCCACTGTTGCACAATTTAAAAGGTGAGTATAAAGATGAAGAAAGAAAGAAAGAAGCTGCTGTAGTCACTAACAATTGCTTCTTTTCAATACTGTTCCAGCTGCAGTATACAGGGTACTTGATCAGAATGTATCGCACACTTTACATCCAGTCATGTAAAGTGTTACTCCATCACACTTGAAGGTGGTGTAAAACACAAACATTCAAACTGACAGGGACGAGACATGAAGGTTAAAAGGGTGATGAGGGAATACGTTACACTTTCCAAATGTCCTTTCCTGAAAGTCAGCTGCTTGCATACAAAGAGACTTTCAGCTTGAGATCTTTTATAGCTTATCAAAATAATGACTATGCAGAAAAACACCCCCCCCTCCAAAAAAGAATAAAAACCCCAAAATCTGTGCTATCTTCTCTTTTTTCTTCTTCTTCTTAGCTGATATAACTAAAATAAGCCCAAAGCAAACAGTAATCAACAACAAGCAGGTAAACTGTCTGCAACTTTGCAACCACTCCAAACTGCCAGATTCAGCTGAGAGATTAGCACACTGGGCTGTGAAACAATGAAAGTCTCCTCACACTTCTGAAAAACCTGCACTCACCACCGATAATCTGTCTCACACCTCTCAGTCTTTTTTTGGAAAGGTCAACAAACAGTCCTGCAGGCATGTAAGCAACTCCATTGCTACACTGCTGTCAGGGGGCAGGTGCGAGTGTAGTGTCTGCTTAATTTTATGCTCACAATTCAACTGTAAATGACATAAAGCGTACAAAAGCAATGGCGTTAATGATTTGATACGTCAAAAAGTATGTTTTAAATGCTGTTCGTGTGCTTTTGTTTGAGTTTCTCTTTTTAAACTGCTTTTCTTTGCTTTTTTTTGTACTGTTTTATACGCAGCTGTTTTAAGGGGCAAAGGCTGAAATTTAGTTGACTGGACTACACTTGCAAAATAGTGAATTTTACAATTAAAATGCAAAGATGAAAAATGATTTGTCTAAACAGAGCACAAGGACACGAGGGTGAGGAGAATTGAAACCCTTTTTCAAGTTGATATTGACGTAGCGGCATGTTGACAGGATTCGTTAGCCTCTGCTTTGTTTTTTTCTGTTTTTTTTTTTTTTTTTTTTAATTTTTTTTGTTGACAGCTTTTGAGGTGCAGTGATCCATTACGGTGTTGTC
>VUQK01018746.1:6320-27738 GCA_015106715.1 Bujurquina vittata | reverse complement strand
AGATTTCCAGCATTTCCAGGGGCGGGGTGTCTGTAAAAGAGTATTTTTTGTACACTTTGGAAAATGTTGATAATTGTGAATGACCCATTACTCAAGTTCTTTACATTTTTTTTCTATACAGCTTTATTTCTATGTGAACTGCTTAATTTATCTCAAGTCCTCCTGCAAACAATACCTTCCGCATTAACAAGTGTACAAAAAAAAAATATAGTTTTACCTGAAAATTTGGAGTCCCTGAGCACATGTGGAGTTGTTCAACAGCAACCTAATTGTACATCTGCAGTACAGTACTTTAGTTGGGAAAAGTACGAACAACTGAAAATTTCAAAGTATGTATTTGAAAGCAACACAATGAAATTTGTAATTTTGCTCCAGCTTTATTTAATTGTTTTACCTTCTGTTGGGTTCCACAGGGGAAGCCCATGCTGGAACTTGACTCTAGGGTCAGATCCACACCACCCTTACCTTAGGCCATAAACATGGCCTGTGACACCAGAGCTCTTCCTCTGGACTGAACTCATTGTCATGTTAGTTAGATATCACCTACCAAGTCACCGTACTCCTTTAAATCGCCCCAGTGATCACTTTAGCTGATCACTTCTTCCAGGAGGCAAGCTTGCCTTTACATGGTGAAGCAAGCACAACCAGGATGGAAAGTCAAGTTAACGTAGAATGTCAGAAGCTGAAAAATAAGGCACATATTTAGAGACAGGGGGTTAGTATCCACAAAGATCACCCGTGCTGCAAATGATACTTTGAGATGATACATGTGATATAAAATATATTTAAACTATTTTTTCAAGAACTCAACAGGTATTCAGCTGTTTTTTTTTTTTAAAACTGTAATTTTAAATACATAAAATTAGTCTTATTTCTTTTTTCCTCATCATCCCACATGCAATCCTTCAGAGTAAAGTGAAAACAAGATTTTTCTAAATGTAAGCAAATTTAATAAATTGAAAACCTGAAATCTCTCATTTACAAAAGTACTTTGAATTGTGGCTAAACATGTACTTGTTGAGCCTCTCCCATTAAAAAAAACAAAACACATGGAACATGAGTACACATGATATTTAATGTTTGTAAGCACACATGCCTACACATACAAACAGAGATTTGCAAATGCATACACATAATTACAAAAGAACAGGGCAGAGGTTGGGGAAAAAAGACAGTGGCACATCTGCCCAAAATTTCACTAGTTGTGTCACTGTTTGACAAATTGTTCCACCAATAGTAAACACAACTCCCCGCAGTCAGCCTCTAAAGAGGGCCTTCACACACCACACAAAGTCTGACATCCCATGTTGAATTCTTTACAGTATCTGTTTGTGCTTCTCTTCTCTCTCTTCTTTCTCCGTTCTCTGTATTTTTTTTCAGAGCACCCATTACAATAAACAATGACATAAAGGTTCATTTTTTTTCTTTCATATCTTTTTACCCATTATAATCAGACACATAATTAGACCATCTGTGGATCTCTGATGAGTGTCTTCTCTGAGGGAATGGAGACAATTGGAATGCTTTAAACTGACAGCATGGGCATCATTATGTCATGTAAACAGGCCTGGCATCAAAGCGTTCAACATCACGCACACTTGTGGTTCAGTCGCCATAGCATAAGCAGGGCTGAAACTGCATCATCTTGCTACTCTTTTACTATACAGAGGCCAGACTGGATTATTTTCCATATTGTTTTAGTAGCAGAGTCCACATTACCAGCCATTTCAGAGGTGACTGGTTGCTGATTAGGACTTTCCTTAAGTTGCTAAAAAAATTTAAGGGAAACATGATAAAAGTGTAGTGCAGAGCCAGGAGATAATCTTCCAACAAAGCATTTATTTTCACTTTTAAATTCTGGCCTGAAGGAAACACACAACACAAAATGCTGCCAGAATTTAACAAAGCCAAGAGAGTGTTATCTGGCAAACATGTTCAAAGGCTTGGAGTTCAAAAATAATGTGTGTAAAAGGAAAAAAAAAAGTATATATATATATATATATGTATGTATTACAGCGGCATAAGTGACATAAGCAAAAGTCTTTTGGTGAACCTGAATAGATGAAATCTTCACGCAAACACGGGCAAATACAGTGCAAACACATTGTGCAGCACACATGCAGAGAGAAAAATAGAAACAGAGCCTGTTGATATGCTTCAATGAAAATCACAGCAGAGGAAGATGAAAAACAATTGCTTCAGTCTAGCATTATGTTTGCTTTCAGAAACAGTATGGAATCTCGCTGTGTGTAAATGTGAATTTGGCTGGAGGCGGCTCTTTAATCTGAAAGGCTTTGGGGTATATTACAGTTTCCAGGTGAGGGCCAGCTGGATCTGAGGCATAGGTCTTACTCTCTCTCTCTTTGGCTCCGGGCCTGGTTACAGGAACCAGGTATTGGTCTGCTGGAGACAAAAACAAAGCAAGCGGAAGTACTCTGGCCTTTAAACAGAACAATTCACAGTGCTTCCCCCCCCCCCCTTCATTGTGTGTCAGTGCATGTTCCAGCAACAGCTCAGCCATAACAAAACACACATGTGCACAACCTTAAGATGTGGCAGTCTTAGTGGTCAGCGTGACGATATTTAATAGTATAAATGTGCAGTTATTCAATGACTTTTGAAATTCTATAGCCAATTCTTTACTGGTACATTTGCACAAATTTAGCTTCTTGGTCAGTAACATTTGTATTGTGTAAACCTGTATTGTGCATATAAACTCCTTACTCAGAAGGCATGAGGTGCTTACTAATCAGAATATGCTAGGATTACTCCAAGGACCTTATAAATTGTGGTCTTATGAACTTTTGCAAACGGCATATTTTGGTTTTCCAAAGCCATTTGAGCCCACTAATGAATATTACAGAGGTTTAGTACCACACGTGTAGTGGTTTTGTATAAAGGTAAAGTCAGGATTACGTCTTGTTAGAACAAAACAATTAAAATGCATGTATAAAATGCATATTTAATGCAATCCTATTAAGAAAAAAAAAGAATCACAACATTATTACAACTAATTGTGCAGAACTGTGGTTAACAAGGCTCACATTAATCGACATGCTGAAACATCTGAAAGAAATCAGAGCTTCTTTTTTTTTTAGCACTTTCTATTCTTGCAGTTGAGTTTAAGAATTAGTTTAAAAAAACATGTTCTGTATTAGATAAGAACTTCAGTCAACTTAGTCTAACTGCAGTTACTTATGCAACATATTCCTGCATGTGCTCTCACAGACTTTGCCTCTGCTGCTGGGACTGATTTTATGATTACATCAGGGAGGAATAACGTAAACACAACAGGGCTGATCCTGTTTGTAATTTTGAGTCTGTCGCCACGTATTGCATATTTACTGCACTAAAGTGTTTCTAAGTTGCAGGTGTGCAGCCATAATGTCACTTAAGGGTATGCAGTGACATCTAGTGGCCACACCTAAGTGTTGTAAATGCCAATAGCTGTTAAACCCTGACTCAATGAAAAATAATACTTCTACAATTGTGATTTGCATATGTCACATCTGGGTATTCCTGGGTGCATATTTCTCAATGAATCATTATGCAAATAGATAATATAGTTTGTATATGTTACACCAGCTGGCTCAAGAACTAACCAAAGTAGATGTCCTGATAATGATTGCAGTAGTGATGATGATCATGATAGTGTTCATGGTCAGAGGTGGAAAGTAAATACTTTGCTACTGTACTTAAGTAAGAGGAGCGAGTAAAGGGAGTAGTGTATTTTAAGTGGAAGGTAATGTTAAATGCAACGTTTCTATAATCTCAACAAGTACACTATATTGCCAAAAGTGTTGACTCACCCATCCAAATCATTGAATTCAGGTGTTCCAATCACAACCATGGTATCTAAAATACATCATCTAGGTTTGCAGACTGCTTTTACAAACATTTTTGAAAAAATGGGCTGCTCTCAGGAACTCAGTGTGGTACTGTCATAGGATGCCACCTGTGCAACAAGTCCAGTCATGAAATTTCCTCGCTACTAAATATTCCACCGTCAACTGTTAGTGGTAATGCTGGGATGCATAGTGGCCAGAGATTGCCGACTTTCTGCAGAGTCAATTGCTACAGAACTCCAAATTTATTGTGGCCTTCAGATTAGCTCGAGAACAGTGCATAGAGGGCTTCATGAAATGAGTTTCCATGGCCGAGCAACTGCATTTAAGCCTTACATCACCAAGTGCAATGCAAAGCGTCAGATGCAGTGATGTAAAGCACACTGCCGTGGAGTGGACACGTGTTCACTGGAGTGACGAGTCACACTTCTCTATCTGGCAATCTGAAGGACGAGTCTAGGTTTGGCGCTTGCCAGGAGAACGGTACTTGTCTGCATTGTCAGTACTTGACTGCACTGGGCTAATGTAAAGTTTGGTGGAGGAAGGATTATGGTGTTGAATTGTTTTTCAGGAGTTGAGCTTAGTTCCAGTGAAAGGAACTCTTAATGCTTCAGCATACCAAGACATTTTGGATAATTTCATGTTCCCAACTTTGTGGGAATAGTTTGGGGATGGCCCCTTGACTGCGCACCAGTGCACAAAGCAAGGTCTATAAAGACATGGATGAGTAAGTTTGTTGTGAATGAACTTGACAGGCCTATCCAGAGTCCTGACCCAATACCTTTGGGATTGGCCTGTTCACCACTGTTGAGTCCTCCCGTGAATTTCCGGCTACTTTTTGTTGCAGTTTTTGAATTTATCAGTGAGAGAATAACAATCATGAATAATGATTATAGCATCAATATAAGAACTCACAAATTCCTGGAGGGAGATTGAGCAGTGCAAGAGAGCTGCATTATACAGCCCCCAGTTTTTCAACAAAAACACTGGCAACACAACAGCAGCAGTGGTTTTACGTACAGTCTGTCTGCACACACACAGCAAGCACAAAGAGGCAGAGCCGTTACTGAGACAGTGAGCTCAGGTGGAACGAAATGAAATGTTTTTCTACAGTCCAAAGCAGCTTGTTCCTGTAACCAGCTGGAGGTCCTTCATCAACCACCTGATCAGCAAGTGTCAACATGAAGAAAAGAGAACTTTGTAGTTGCTCCATTCACCGCTGTTTGTTTCACACTGCGAAAAGTAAAGCTGCATTAAATCTATGGAAGTTAAAATATGCAAAGTATTTCTTATCTTTATATTAAAATAGAATATTCAACAGAATACTCAATCAATAAAAAATAAGTCAATGTCTAGTTAATGCACAGGAATACCGCAAGAGGGAGGATGGACTGATAAATGTGTTTATTGAGATTGGGATGTCCACACTACTATGTGACACACACAAATATAAAGACGCACACACAGGAATCAAAGCCGTATCTAAGGTTTGATTCTTTCAAATCCACAGAGTTCAGATGCTTGTTTATAATATTTTGCTGTGTTCTGATGTTATTCAACACATGGGAGGTAATGTAATCTACTGCACTGAAGCTGTACCTGCATCTAGTGCTGGACAGTCCAATTTATTCCTAATTTATTTTTGAGATAAATATTTGTATTCATATTTTTTTTATTTTTGACATACATTTTTTGAGAGTTTATTGGGAGTTTAAGTTTATTGGATTTTTCTTTATGTTGCTCCCCATTGTTGTCTTATGATGCTCGTGTGTATCCATAATATTACACATAATGCTGCTATCTTATGAACACATGCTTGCTGAATAAAATTTTTTAATGTTATAATTTCTTGAGCTCTTATTACACAATAGCTCCTCTTGCGCCTTGAATCTTGCACAGCCTTTGACTTTTGCAATAACTATAGATGGCCACTTGATGGCAGCATTGTAATGGTGTCTGCAGTTAAGATTTACACTTCAGAAGTTATCCATGTGTAATAATAACCCTGAAATAAAAGGTGTAATAAAAGGTGTAAACCCATATCAGCATCTTTAATATGATTGGATTTGATATGCAGTAGGTAGTAAAGTATGTATTTGAAGGAATAATGTATAAAAACAAAGATTAAGTATAAACTTTGTGTCAAGCTTCTAAGCCTGCAGGGTTACACACAAATATCCACTGCCAGCAGCAGAACTACTTTAACTCTTAAAATGCTCGCATATAAAAAATACCTAATTAAAGAAAACTTTTAGAAGTATTAGGACAAATGTTTTTGTTGCTATTTTGTTGTGGCTGCTTTTCATTTTTAAAGCAGCAACACCTGCACCCAGATGGTGTTTTTTTTTTCCCACCATCTGTGAGACTAAGGTGTAAAAAGATGATCGATATCAGTGGCTACAACACTTTCCTGCCTCCAGATGGCATGATCGTTAAGTTCTCTGAAGACTGTTGTCTGGAGTCCAATCGTTTCTGCGCCAAATGTTAAGAAAAAAAAAATCATGTAATGCCTTGGGAAGCTTAATATGTTTCACTTTCTGTACACTTCTGAAAAAAAGCAACATTCTAGCCCCTCAAGAGCCTCTTGAGATTGAAAGCACATATTAGTAGCCTATATACTTCAACCTATATTTGGCAGTGTCAGCAGAGCATTTTAGAGTATGCAGTTTTCAGATGGTGTACTCCATATGTCACAATCTGTAGTACACAGCTGAGGCAACTGCTAATGTGACAGTGTCTGTTGCTGGCTATACTTTTGGAAGAGGGTTTAAGCGTCTGTGTCCAAGGACAAAGTGAAATTTATAGTCACAAGTTTCTCTAGGTTAACTGCCCTTAAATTTGCATGTGTCCCGTTGGAACTTTGTATGCATTTTACCTCCTGGTGTGTGACCTTTGCGTGCCTCATTTTTTCATATGTTAGCAAAAACAACAACTGTAGTGAAAATGAATCAATGCAACACCCTGCATATTATTGGAATCACTTAACATTTTTTTTCTGATTTTATTCTGAAACTATAGCACTTTTAACCTTATATAATTTGTTCTTGTGGACCTAATGGTTTGTCTTTTCTCTTAAAGCTGCAAGTATAAAAGGGAACAATAGAAAAGAAAAGAAAAAGCACACATTGTCACAGAAAACTCATCCTTGATTTGTCAGTTTTACATTTTGAGGAATGTGATGCAGGTTTTGACAAGCCAGCTTTGAGATTTTATCTCCTGTCAAGACAGCAGCCAAACTCTCAGGCAATACTGTCAGCTCCATATTGTAACACAAGCCAGGGAGACTGGCAAATGAGCAGGTGGGGTTGTCATATGTTTGTGAAGGAGTCTGCTAAATGTTCTCTCCAATTAACAAACATTTTCCTCTAAGCAATTCCTACTCTCGCTTGCCATCACATTGCTCGCTCCATTTGGGAAAGACACTTGACTTGTTACGTATCGCTCTAATTGTGCTGAGAAATGGCAGATTGAATTACATTAAGCAGGTAGAGCTGGAAGACCGCTGGCAGGTTACCAACAGCTACCCTTGTCGGTGGAGAAACTGGAGGGGCTGCTAAATGTTCTTTGCTTTGAAAGATTCAAATGTTGCTTTTCTTTGCAGAAGTCAGTATTGTGATAATAGGTGAGAATTGCTTTTGTTCAATAGTCAATTATGTCTGTAGATTCCTTCAGGAATGCATTTTAGGCACAAAATGCACAATGGGAAGTTCAGCAATGGCACCATGTGTAGCTAGAAACGGTTTCAGCTTTGAAAGAGTGTGGGGCCGGTGTGCAATTTGTGCTCTAAGTACTGCAGTTCAGTGCGAGTACTGTGAAAACACTGAAGAGAAGAAAGAAAAAGTTGACTGGCTATTTATGCAGGTAGCTTACCACCGTGGGAGCGACAAACAATGTAAAAAGAATGAGATAATTGGCCTGTGTGTCTTTTGTCTGTGATAGCATTTTGTAAGGTTTGGAACTAAAGAACAGGCTACTGCTTGGTTAGCTGGCTCATTGGCGTTTGCTCCTGTAAAACTTAAGGAGTTATCAGAGAAGTATTTAAGTCTGTAGGGAAGTCTTTAAAAGCAAACCTCAGGTCTCTCTGGGCCATTCAAATGACACAAACTCTGAAGACATCAAACTTTTCTGTCTTTTTTTCTGTCTGTTTTTGCAATGGGAAAATTTAGTGTCTACATATGATGGCTATATTATCTCTGTGTGGGCAGAGATGTAAATGTTAAGTTATGCAGGAAGCCTTGTAACTGGATGTGCCTGCAAATGTTATACTGCACATTTTTGGCTGAAGTGGTTTTAATCCTACTTTACATTCTCACTCTCTCTCTTTTTTTATTAGTGAAAAAGAAAGAAGCAGTCATGAGGGGGGTGCAAGGGGTTGATTACCATACACCTTTCTAAAAAATAAATAAATAAATAAATAAATAAAATAACCCAAAAATCAAACTATCATGTTGTAAACAAGATGAAAGAACAGTGATGCTGGCTGGAATGGTGGGAGCAGGAATGATCCTTTCCATGAAGTGCTTGATTCCTAGAAAAATGATGGCAGTATAGGAAAACGCAGAATCTCATACTCACAATCTCGCCCTTCCTTTCCTGCCTTTTCACTCTTGTCTCGCTCACTCCAGCTCGCACACACAAACACATTTCAATCATGGAGAGACATGACAGCAGATCAGTGTGAGCATTCTCAACCTCATAAATGGAAATGACTCATCTGTCATTCATCTATCCTGGGTGGCATTTATCTTTCTTTCACTCAGCGGGGAATGAACTCTGTCTGGCTGGAGACCGAGTCTTGTGATAGCTCACAGTCCAAAAGATTGGTACCTGGAGGATACATTTTTGTCTGTGATGAAGAATGCAACCATTCTTTGCATGTGATGTTTTTTTTTTTGTTTTGGACGTGTATGTCTCATACAGTATTCTTAAACAATTCCTTATTTACTTTAGTACTGTATCTTTCTAACTCACATGTCCAAAGAGATAGTTTGTGTCCCTGGAAACAAATACTCAAAGAGGGAAAGATAAAATTACACCCATCAATTTTCTGCCCCCCTTTCTCCTGTTGAATGTCTGTCTAGCTGTCTGATGGCAACTGGAGAACTCTTGTAGCCCATAGCTTATTCATGCTCTCTAACACCTCAGAGAGCTGTACAAGAATAACAGATCAGATTCTCCTTGACTCAGGTATAATGTAGCCTTGCAGCCTGAAAGCTGCATCTTTGAAGAGGGTCCGCTCACTGCTTTTCCCACAACATCTCCGCTCCTCTTGCTAAAAACTGAAATCAATTATCTTTCTGAAACCCTGCCTCGGCCCCTACCTGGCTGCCGGATCCCATATGGTAATATAGATAGCAGGGGATCATATTATTGGAAAGCTTAAGAAGTGAGAGATCCCCCCGGCTGATTTCATTGAGCTGCGTCCCTTGATGCTGTTCAGTGCTTCAGGAGGATCGGCTCTGTGCCATTGTTCAGTGAATAGGGAACTTAGACGACATTGCCTGGCCCTGATGGGGATTGTTATTTCAAATCTCTGCTAAACTGACAACTGGGAATTCTGCTATTTGATTCCTTCCCCCTTTATGATGTGATGAGCTCCATCTTTAGACATTCCTACAAGAGTAATTTAACTGGGGAAATGCATGTTAAGAGGGAGGGAGGGCTCTTCACCAGCCCATTCTGACAGTTTCTTGAATAACAGAATCCGCACTGTCTTTCATGGTGTGTTATTTTGCCGCAGTTACTCAGTTTCTCACCAGAGACATAAGCTGATGTTGCCACTCTGGCAGTGGATTACTTGCAAAGTTGTAAAATTTGAACAGGTTTGTAGTTTTGAAAACTAAAGGGATACAGAAGTGAAAAGAGCTGAAGCCCTTCAGTGATGATGTATAGTAAAATGAAGTAAACTAAAAAAAATGCATGCAGTAGAAAATCCTAATGATAAACAAGTACCATAACGAGGCAAAATAAAAGCAGTTTAATGTTGAAAGGAGGAGATCCAAAACTTTTCATAAGACTACATCTGAGTTAATCATACACTATTAAAATAAAGAAAGAATGAAATTCCCTAAAAAGTGGTAACATACCCATAAAACAACAGAAATGCAGGTGTGAGTGGTTGTCTGTCTCTCTGTCTTAGCTCTGCGAGAAACTGGTGGCCTGCCCACAGTGTACACTGCCTCTTGCCCTATGGCACCTGGGGCTCCATCCTCTCTGTCCACTTCATTATTCAAGATCATTTTAAATCACTTAAGACTACACTGTGGCTATAAATTATAGAAAGATGTGATTTTGTTTTACAGTGACAACCTTTAAACAATTAGGACACACTTACTTCCCGGGCCTCGGTATTTAATTCTGTTAACAAATAAACTACAGCGGAAAACTTCTAAAAAGTTTTTTTTTAAAAATGAATGTGCCCTGAGTCAAATGGCTTTTAATGAGCCATAAAAACAAAAAAGAACAAAAATTAAAAACATCTAGCAATTTTAATCAAGAGTACACTAAATTTAGAGCAACACTGAACATGGAACGTTTCCCTGGTGCTGCATAAACCTAAAGATGTTTGGACACTTCTACACAGCAGAGTTATGTTTCAGTCCAGGTGTAGTTGGCAACAGGTACAATTCAGATTTGCTGTGAAACTCAGTGAAGCAGTAGCCTACCATTGAGGAAAAGTGGCCAAAGACCAGCGTTCTCTCCTGATCTGCCCTGCATCAACTGAGCCGCAGCACAATTGTCTGCTTCTTTGTGCAAGGAGGAACAGAACAAACGCTGCCAGTCCTTTAGTGGGACTTGAGCTCACAGCCCACCACCATGCACATCCATTGGCATTCCCAGAAAATACCAGAAATTGCTGGTCTGCACAAAGTGTTCTTCTTCCCTTTTTCATTTTTTGTTAAGATTTATCTTCAGTGATATGTGCCAACACCATGCAGAGCAGCTACCTAAACTCTACTTACACAGAGGTTGACTATCTTGTTAATACCATTGCATTCTCACTGCATATGGATCTATGCATATGACATGCAGCTTAAAGCAGATAGCCTGTAAGCTGGGGAGGAAAATTTGTTTTGCTAAATTTGAAGATCTTCATTTAGCCTGGAAAAAGAGGTTGCTCCTCTATAAAAAAAAAAAAAGCCCTCCATAAAGCTAGAACGTGCTATTCATGACTGGCTGAAGAAAATAAGAACCCAGGTTTATTTTCAGCAACATAGCCAGGATGACAGTGTCAGAGCTCTGTTGAGCTGAGGATTCCTTTAACCTTAACTAGTTATGACTTCTTAAATTTCTTCACAAATAAAATTTTTACCACTACAGAAAAACATATTTATAAACATCTCACATATGTATCATTATGTACACCTACTTTCAATACTGCTGATATTTATTTAGACTCTCTCTCTCTCTCCAATCAATCTTTCTGAGTTACTGTAATTTCAATATTTTCTCCTTCCAAACCATCAACATGTTTATGATCCCAATCCTACAAGACTGCTCAAAGAAGTCCTACCATTAATTAGTGCATTGATCTTAAATATGATCAATCTATCTGTATTAATAGGCTACAGTACATACAGTACTTTATATTTCACAAGAAAAAGCCAACAAACAAAAGGACCCCCTATGAGCAAGTACTTGGCAACAGGTTGAAGGGAAAACTTCCTTTTATCAGGAAGAAACCTCCGGTAGAACCAGGCTCAGGGAGGGACTTGTGCTTCCTCACTGGGGGGGGTCATCTGATTGTGGAGGTTTTCTCTGTATTAAGGTAGGGTCTTTACCTTCCATTATAAAGTGCCTTGAAGTGACTGATGTTGTGATTTGGTGCGATATAAATAAAATTGAACTGAATTAAAGAGGCATCCATGATGCTTATCCAAAAACAAACAGTATTTGGCCTTGCAAAGTCACCCCCCCCAACTTTTAAAAATCATTTTGTGTGTCAATTTTTGTTATTTTCACTCAATTAATCAAATTTTAGATATGTATTTAAAAGATTAAACTAGAATGTAACAGCATTATCTTTTAAACAATTGTGGCATATTTGTGAAATTGTGTTAAACATGCTTTCGTTGTGGAAATTTTTTTTTTTGTTAAAAATATTCTCTTTAAATTGGGTTTTCATGCTGTTTTACATTAGATGTATTAATTCACAGTCTGTTTTTGTGATTTCGTTTATATTTCACATTTAATAATAGGAAAGTTCTGTACAATTTTTAGGGAAAATTCAGTTAAATTGCAGATTTTGTAGTAGTGTAGTGTAGTTGATGGAATTTCAAGCATAGTGTTTTGCTTGAGCTGATGTTTTCAGAAAAGCTCAAAATTTAACCCCCCAAGAACACAGGAAGCATAGAAACAAACTCATTTTTTAAGATTATACATTAGTCATAAACTTATACTCTGTAGTGCAAATACCTTATGAGACAAAATCCAAACTCAGTGTTCAATTTTTATTTATTTTTTTTAACCCAGGAATGCAGTATTTCCAACAATTTTTGGAGTGTTATGTGGCAATAATAACTTTCTGAAATGAAATCACAAATATTTGGATAAATCACATTTCTGGCTGAAATGTTATCAGAAGTCATCAAGGTTCTTCAGTTCATCAGTCTGAACAAAAAAAGGAAGTTTACTAGGCACCATTCTGATACGAACAATGAATGACTGCAACTGCCGCTGAGAATGGTTATACAACTGAAAGAAAGTGCTGATCCATCTCCCCTTATGTATGTCAAACATATCTAATGCAATCTGTTGTTATCTAGATGAGAATTGCCACTTTGGGGAGTGATAAACCTTGAAAACCAGTGGATAATAGTTCTGTACTTGCATAATTTACCAAATCCACTGACATTCAGCGTTATTGCAGGATGTAGTTTTCACTTTTTTGTGGAAAGTAAAGATATGGACCATGTGAGTGCACCACAGAGTCTCTGATGAAGAACGTTTTTAAAGTATGAATTTCATTATTGATGTTAAAACATTTAAATGCCCTGATATTTCACATAACATACAGTACTACAGTACCAGTCAAAGGTTTAGACACACTTACTCAATAATATGAATGGATGAGTGTGTCCAAACTTTTGACGGGTACTGTATATTAAGAAAAAAATAAATAAAATAAGGGTTTGGGCAAAATTATTTTTGTCTAAATATAGGTAGGATTTGTCTAACTATAGGAAGGTCATGGTAAAAGACATGACCTTCCTGAGAGTGTGGCAGGAAGAGAACTAAATTAATTAAGCTGTAATAATACAAAATTCATGTCTTCGCCCTAGTAATATTAGTATTCAAAGCATTTAAGTTGAGATCTATTAATTATTTTACACACACAAGCATCATGTGCCAGTTGATATCAGCAGAACAGTAACACACAGACAACACTGGCTGTACACCAAAGAAAAAGAAAAATCAGAATAACCCAAAAGATGCCATTAAAAAAAAAAAAGAAATGAAATTTTACACTTTAACCATGCAAATCTCTGTCAGCAGTTATAGGTCTACTTTATACTGATTACACAAAAAATTAAATGCTTAAAATGCAAATTGAAAGATGAACTTTTATTCAATAAATGGACAGGTGAGTAACAAGTATGGGTTATAAATTAATTCTGTAAGATGTTGTCTAGGTAGCTGCAACAGAACACTCAGAACACTATGTCGCCTCAAGGCTTTTATATTGTAAACATACAATAATACCCAGACTCTATGTATTTATGCACGTAAACACGTCCGAAACAATCTGCCGACGTCCAAACCAAGCATCATAATGGGAAACAAAGGTGATTCAAGTGACTGTGAATGTGGCAGGGTTGTTGGTGCCATAGACTGGTCTAAGTATTTCAGAAACTGCTGATCTACTGGGATTTTCCCACACAACCATTTTTAGGGTTTCCAGAAAATTGTCAGAAAAAAACAATTCCAGTGAGCAGCAGTTCTCTGGGCGAAAATGCCTTGTTAATGCCAGAGGTCAAAGGAGAAAGGCAGCAGTAACTGAAATAACCACTTACTGTATTACAACCAACTTATTAGAACATGCTGGGTACCATTCCTGTTATCTAAGAACAGGAAACTAGAGCTACAATTTGCACCAGCCTCACCAAAATTGGACTGTGGAGGAGCTGAAAAATGTTGGTTGGTGGAGCCGGAATTTGGCATAAACGGCATCAAAGCATGGGTCCCTCCTGCCATTTATTAGCAGTTCAGGTTGGTGGTGTAATGGTGTTGCAGAGATTTCCCTGGCATACTTTAAGCCCCTTAGTACTTATTGAGCATTGTTTAAACACCACAGACTACCTGAGTGTTGTTGCTCACCAGGAACATCTATCTATGGCTACAGTTTACCCATCTAACAGTACCAGCAGGATAATGTGCCATGTCACAAAGCTTAAATAGCCTCCACAATCACCAGATATCAATTCAACAGAATGTCTTTGGAATATTGTGGAACATACGATATACCGTATATGTGCAGCTGAAACGTCTGTAGCAACAGAACAGACAGTCAACCACACAAGGTAAGTGGACTAAATGCTGTAACTCTTACAAATTACAAGTGTAATCATTGACAACACAGATGCACAACACACTGCAACTTACTGCTATATATAACTGCTATCTATATATATATATGTGTGTGTGTGTGTGTGCGTATCTATATATATAAATATGCCATCTCTGCTTCTCTCTTTGCTTTCTTGTCTTCTCTTGTAAAGTACCCATAATAAAGTGTAATAGTGCAAATGATTGCTTAGCTTCTAACACAGTTCAAAAAACTGGCCAAACAAAGTAGGCATAGTGGTACCCATTCAAGTATTTTATATATCATTATTCAAATGTACACTTGAAAGTGGGCTAGGAGAATGGGATAGGATAATTAGCCCAAGAGGGTATATTCAATTACTGTAAGTTTATTTCAAAGAGAGTAAAGCATAATGCTTTAAAACACATCCTTGATTAATTTAAAACAACAGCAACCAGCAATATAACAGTTTGATCCATGTTTGGTAAACTTGTGTGCAAGTGATTCCTGCCTTTCCATAACTTGTCATAGTCAGTCAGCTCAATACTCCTCACATAAAGGCCACGACAGACAAAGGCATATACATGTAGCTATTACTAAACAAAACATAGCTTGCACCTATTACATTTTTGTGAAAGATTAAAATCTCTGTTAATAGAACAGGACTTACTACCTCCTGTATGGTTAACCCTATTAAGCATTTTCTGGAATCCTACTTATATATTATATACTTATATATTATATTTGGTATATGATCTCTCTACATATTTTACTTTACTTTATGGTTTTCAGCATAACAAATTCTAGAAACTCAGAAGCTTTTTAAACAAACTCTGCTGAACCTGTTGAAATAAAACCTGATTTAGCAACTGCATGTCTTATTTCTCTCCAAAAAAAGTTTCCAGATACATGTTTTATAAAACACAGTTCCAAGAAAAGTTATCATGCCACTGCTGTTTGAAATCTGGAAGCACAGAAGAGTCCATCCACAGACAGTATGACATGCTGTGGACTCTGTGTTTTGAAGCTTCAGTGTTCGTGTTGTGGCCATTGCCAAAGTGCGGAGTGGTAATTCATCAGCTAGTTGCTTAGCAAGCTGCATTCATAAATTGTTCGGGTGGAATGCACAGGCATACATACCAGCTAACTAGTGTGAAGTAATGGACTGACAGACATTCAAATTTCACACACCAAAACTGAAGTATGAGCTTTTGGGACCATCTGTACCACGTGGCAAGACATAATATTAGTTAGATAACCCATTAAAAATTGTCCAAAAGGTCCGATCAGCATAAACACACAGGAAAGAGGTCCATTCTAAAGACTCAAAGTAGTGGATGAGACACCAATTAGCTCCAGCTGGCTGTGTGGGGACACCTGCCAGTCAGTGCTGCAAGGCTCCTAACGTGATCATCCAGGTTATTAAATTAATAATAATAATATAAAAAAAATCTGCCTTGTAATGCTGTAAATTTGGCCATTTTAACACAATACACAATCAAGGGTGAAATGTTCACAATATGTCTGTAGAGGGCAAAAAGCATTAGGTTACAAAAAGTTTAACATTTTTTTTGCACCGCTCTATGTCTGCTTGTTGCTAAGAGAGGAGCTTTTCCCAGTTGCCATAGGTGGCATACACATTGGATAGTTCATCAGTCTGTCACAGGGCTAACACAGAGAGATGGACCATTCACATTCACACCTATGGGCAATTTAGCAATTACTGCATGTTTTTGGACTGTGGGAGGAAGCCGGAGTACCGGAGAGAACCCACACAGACATGGGGAGAACATGCAAATTCTACACAGAAAGGTTCCTTCTTGCTGTGAGGCAACAGTGCTAACCACTGCTGCCTACATCCAAACCTGAATAAGTAATGATCATTTACGCACAATTTCACAAGTTTACCTTCACAAATCGGATCACTTTTGGTTCCTATGCATATGTCTGAAAATACACATAACAACCCCTTACACTCACTTAAAAAAGCATGAATGTGTGCATGAATCGCCTGATACACACAGATCATGTCATATGCCCACATGGGATTTTGAGGCAAATTTCACACTGCTAGCTTCACACAAATCCACAAATGTAAGTTGCATTCAAATGCTAGAGGGAAACTGGGACATCTGGGTTTCCTCTGCATTCCTGTGTTCTATCAAATAAATTATTCTGTTTCTTCTTATACATATTAGGCTATTCGTGCACACACATTTAAGGTTTTACAAGTAAGCGAAAGAGATGTTACATGTATTTTTACACATTTGCATGCTCATGAAGTTTTTTACAAGCAAAAATCATCAGATTAGATTTGTGTAGCTGAACTTAAAAAAAGAACACATTTGTGAGTCCCCAAAAGTTGCACACAAATTAGTCTTAGTTTACAGTTGTGGCTCATATCATATTCATTTGTAACAGTTTTGAGGCATATTTCTCTTCCTGACATAGCATACTGTCAAAATGTTTGAACTTATCTTAAAAAAATAACCCAAAATTGGCATTTGATTATTTCAGTGACAAAATGTTTGTTGAAGATGGCATAAATGTGAATGCCAGAATCTGAATTTTCCCATTCTTCCTTAGTTATTCTTCAGCATAGACAGCAATCTTTAGCAAGTTGATCATGTGTCCGATAACACATTCTTAACAGTTTTTGCTAGCAATTGCAACTGACAAAGTACATGTAATAAAGTTAAGACGATCATTTTTCAATCTGAAATCTATTGAGGATATTTCAATAAAGTCTAAAAATTGGAACATTGTGCACAATAAGGAGAAATTAAAAAGTTCAAGAAATACTCTGAGTAGTTTTTGGCAGTCCATTTTATGAGCTAATCATTTAAAGAGGATAACTAGAGAAAAGTGAAAGAGAGAGAGAATGTAAATGAGCAGTACTAAAAGCATATACAGTATTGAGTTCTTCATGAAAATGTCACATCCAAATCATCTTAAATCTACATCATAAACAATAAGAACAAAAAGAACAACAGACAGAAAAAAGATACATCAACACTGTAATTTCAATAGATGATTTAAATGGTATTGCACGAAACTCTTAAACTATTCTGTACCATAGCTGCACTTCTGGCACACTGTGTCTTTGAAATTAATAATAATACAAAATAAAAAAAATCTTTCTAGCACTGGAACTATACAGAGGTCACTTCATTATAATTATTCCTCCAGTGAATCAATGGCATACGCATAGAAACATATTCAAGATTTAAATGAACCTCCAAATCAGTACTTATGTACCTGCTATTTGTCTGTCTTGTATCTAAACACATGGACTCGTTAGCCTCTCCGTTTTCTTTCATCTTTGTTTTTTAAATCTTGTTTGAATATAGATCTTTAGTGATATGCACATTCGTTACATGCACATGTAGGAGTATTCTTTTTGTGAGATCACTGAAATGTTTATTTGGTGGCTAGTACATATATACAGTTACAATACTACGCAAAAGTCTTGAGCCACCCCTTTTTCCTTTATAGTTTGCTAGATAAATGGGAAATAGTTGCAGTGACTTATTAGCACATGCACGAACATACATAAAAATACAGTATATAAGGCAAAAAGCAGAGTTTGTACAAGCTTGGAGGTCAATATTTGGTATGTACACCTTGCCTTCTACCTGCCCTCTGCTCCACGTTGTGCTGTGTGTGTGTGTGTGTGTGTGTGTGTTGGGTTAAATGCAGAGACGGAATTTCATTGCATGTATATGTATGTGACAAATAAAAAAGTTCTTTCTTTCTTCTTTCTTTCTTATCCTTCAACACAGCCTGAACTCCTTTTGGCACGGATTCTTGTTACTTCTTTAAGTAGTCTTCAGGAATAGTTCTCAAGGCTTCTTGAAGGACATTCCAAAGTTCATCTTTGGATGTTGGGTGCCTTTTGTTCCATGTGCGGTCAAGATGATCCCACACTACTTCAATAATGCTGAAGTCTGAGCTCTGGGGAGCCCATTGTCATTAGCTGGCAAAAACTGCTAACAAGCGTACTCAAATGCAGAACCCAAACAAGAATCACAGAGAATGGAAATGTCTTTAAAAAGTCTTTATTTTCTTACTTAGAGGATTACTGTTGGAGGGGAGAGACAAATGAGATACTGCAAAATCACTCAAGCCAAGGAGGGGAGCACTCTGGGAAAATAAATTAGAGTTAGTCCAGGTGAAAACTTTCCAAAGGGTTCATAGAGAATTTTCCATGAAGAGATGAAAGATCCAGTGTGCTTACTTGTGCTTACTAAGGAGATAATCCAGAGGAGGGGGATAGTGTCCACTAGTCTTTTTTTTCCCACAAGGAAATGTGTCTAATGTTTAGTGACTCCTCTGCCTTTTTTGTTTTAGCTTTGGAGGCCTGGCTGTGTGAATTGGAGAGCTGGCTTCACACCCTTGAAAATCCCACAGCTAGCTAGGCCCCTGTTGTCAGTGTGGGTGGAGGAAACTTAGCCACCCTAGCGCTCTGCCAGCACATTGTCCTGAGCAGCTGGGAAATCAGGCTGGCTGGGTGACTGTGAGGAGGAAACGTAGCCTTAAACTGTGGCCCAAGTACACCACCAGCTGGAAAAGAAACCAAAAAAATCAGGAAAAATCTGTAGCAACTGCATGATTCAAAATGCTCCTGAAATGTATTGAGGATATTTCAATAAAGTCTAAAAATTAGAACATTGTGCACAGTAAGGAGAAAAGAAGTTCAAGAAATACTCTGAGTAGTTTTTGGCAGTCCATTTTTTAAGCTAATCATTTTAAGAGGATAATTAGTTGAGAAAAGTGAAAGAGAGAGAATGTAAATAAGCAGTACTAAAAGCATATACAGTATTGAGTTATTCATGAAAATGTCACATCCTAATCATCTCAAATCCACATCTGTGTCACCCCAACACTTCACTTTCAGACTGCTGGCTTAATTATGGTTCCTAAAGTATTTAAAAGTAGAATGGGAGGCAGAGCCTTCAGCTTCCAGGTCCCTCTTTTGTGGAACCAGGTCCCATTTTGGACTTGGGAAACAGACAGACAAATTAAGATTGGGCTTAAAACTTTCCTTTTTGATAAAGCTTATAGTTGGGGCTGGATCAGGCAACACTGAACCATCCCTTAGTTATGCTGCAACAGGCCTAGGCTAATGGGGGGCCTTCCATAATGCACTGAACATTTTTTCTTCACTTACCTCTTTTTACTCTGTTTATACACCACTGTAATACTACTTTTATTATTGAGCTCTGGCAAGTCTGAGTGAGTGCAGGGACTAGCTGGATCGTCACTGATTCACTGATTGTAAATGATCCTTTTTTTGTTCCCTCAAAATTAGTTACTGTTTTTTATAAAAAATTAGAATGATCCTGCATCCATGGTGCTTATCCAATAGCTAACAGGGGTTGGCCTTGAAAAGTCCATTTGCAGTGCTTGATCTGTTTTCCGCCACCCAAATTTTCCTTTGGTACTGGAATAATAAACTATTTCCCTTTGTTCCAAAAGGTTGAAAATTCCACTTGGTTCCCCTGTCAGTTCGCTCTAATCTGGAGCGGCCCACTACTTGTAAAGTCTGTTTTCTTCTTGTATCTTTGTTCATTTGAAAGTTAACTGTTGTTGGCATTGCACTGCAAAGTGCCCTCCCAACACTACTGTTTTTGTTCAAAACTAAGATGTGAGACCTTATTGGGTACAGAATGATCCCTGATTTAACCCTTTCATTTTTATATTATGCATCTTAAGGTATTTGAAAGTAGCATAGGAGGCATAAAAACATATAATATTTAAGTCAAACTTAACCTTATATTTTGTTCAGTTCTAAATAAATACAGAATAAACAAAACTATGTTGTATAATTTTTTTTTGTGTGTGTGTAGACTGAAACAGTTTTAAAATCGTGGGAAACAACCCTACAAATAAGTAGACAAAAACCAAAAAAAAAAAAGTATCTTCAGTTCAAATTCAAGAAACATTGAAATGTAAAGAAAGGAGAACATTAAAAAAAGAAATAATTTTGTGGTGTTACCCACTTCTGTGGAATCATGCTTTCAACGCAGTTTGCTGTGTCTGCTCCTCTGTTTCTTTGTCAGACTTTAAATAGCCAAAATATCTCTACATTACCAAATTCCTCGGACCCGTCTTTTCAACAATGTCCTTGTGGCTGTCAGCTGCAGGAGCAGGTTCGGTAGTGCTGTTGATTTTTCGCTAACTTTTTCTCTTGTCATTTACTTTTATCCTGCTCACATTCTAAAGGTACTGGTGTGTACGCCTGCAGTAGCCCACACATTAGCACATGTGCGCTGCCAGCTGCACCTCCTATGTGGTGCAGCTACATCAAGCAAACCTGAAATGCCTTTAACTCTATTCCCTCTGCAATTTGTTTTCAGTGTGGTGCTTTTCTGATTGTCATTGGATTGTTGTGCTGTTTGTATAAAACATGTATGAAATGAGTTTATCGACTTTATATTGAACATGTCTCATATTTCTATTGAGGAAAAGTTATTTTATGATAATTGCCTTCATCACTTTATCGCACAACCCTACAATGCTTATACCACGCCTAAGTATAACATAACTGGCCTCAAGAAGAGACCTGCTAAGATGGTAAATGGACTAGTTCTTATATAGCACTTTTCTACTCTATCTGAGCACTCAAAGCACTTACACAACACGCTTACATTTACCCATTCATACAAGCACTTCCATGTGTAACTAAGCTAAATGCTTTTTATGATCTAATATACCCCACAATTCAGCAACTTGGAGTTTAGTATCTTGCGCAAGGATACTTTGGCATGTGGCCCGAGCAGCCAGGAATTGAACTGCCAACCTTCCAATTGGTAGGTGACCTGCTCTACCTCCTGAGCTACAGATAAGTGGTGTGTTTTAGTTTTTACAGTTTTTACAGTATCTATCTATCTATCTATCTATCTATCTATCTATCTATCTATCTATCTATCTATCTATCTATCTATCTATCTATCTATCTATCTATCTATCTATCTATCTATCTGATAGATAGATATTGTTTTTCTCTAGCTTTTATGCTTCAGGAGGCATAGGTCACAAAAATGTC
>VUQK01018745.1:3775-20959 GCA_015106715.1 Bujurquina vittata | reverse complement strand
TTTACCCTGACACCGCTGACTCCCGTGGCCACGCCCATCAACGACCACGCACCCTGTTTCCTCCAACCGTCCAGCGAGCACGCACTGTTCACGCGCTTTCTGCTCTCCCATTGGCTGAACCTCCGCACACTCTTGGTCGCGATTGGCTGAGTGTTGCCACCCGCCGGTGCGTGTTGTGAGTTTTGTTTTTCTTCCCCCCTCCCGCCCCCCGCTCCCCCCCCCCCACGTTTTACACACACAGCTGAGAGAAAAGGGAGCCAGTCAGAGAAAAGACGACCTCAACCCTATCGGAACAGGCAGCAGCTCTGGCAAGCGCCGTCTCTTTGTTCTAAACTGGCTTCAAAAACAAAAACGCGATATTTTAAGATTTTATTCCTCAATGCCTTCGCGAAAATTCACCGAGATGGACTTACTCGAGGTAGGACAATTTTAATGAACTGTCACTTTAGTTTAACGCAACATTTTTTTGTTATTTCCACTTCAGTCCTCCAACATCCACTTGTTTACTTTGACATTTACGCACTCAGCGTAAATGCAAAGCTTAATTTAACATTTTAATAGAAGTTTATTATTTTTATTTTGTGTGACAGCAACTTTGCAGTGGTGCCAAAAAAAAAACATTACTAGCATAAACACTATTTTTAGAATTTAATTCAACCCTAAGACCAATAACTATAAATAAAAATGTCACGCAAACACGCACGGAAGCCTGTCACTGTCGACGCTTTGTTTAATCTGGGTGTATTTTTGTGGAGACTCACTTACTTCCTTTGTTTACTCTAAAAAATTATAATTAAAAGTTGGAACGTGACAAGCCGACTTCCTGACGCAAACCCGCTTTATGGGGATTTCACATGGCTCATCTCGGCAGCACGTCACTGTTTGGTCTATATTTGGTAATGGGAGGTGTCCTGGCTTCGGGCCAGGGGCAGTGCATGCTGGGCTGGGGTGTAGTCACCAACACCCCCTCTCCCTTGTTGGCAGCAGCGCACAGTTTGGCCCGGGAACTTCAGATACAGGAACAGTGACAGAGCAGATGATAACTGGAAATAGATTTTTTTTTTGTGTGCTCCATTCTGGTTAATAGAATAGAAAGCTTCTCTTTGTGAGTGTTATCAGAGCGAAAGCGGACTCAACACAGTGTAGAGTAGGAGTTGAAAATAGCTTTTTGTATTTGTGTGTCAGTGTGGTGACCACACAAAAAAGTATTTTCATTTTCTTATTTCCCCCCTCTGCTCCTCACAGCCTGAGTATATGGATCACTGTGTGGCTAAGGTGAAGAGAAGAAGGCATGACAGCGAGCAGTCTGTCTCTAGTGGACTCGGTGTCGGCTCCTCTGGTCTGGAGTACACTGACCTGGAGGCGGCAGAGGCACTGGTGTGCATGAGTTCTTGGGGCCAGCCTCTTTTCTTCAACAACAACAAGCCAAACCCCTGCAAGCCAAGACCCCTCACCCCAGCTTCGGACTCCTGCGACTCTCTCCTGCCACCAGAACTGCCGGAGCCCCCAAAGGATTTTGTGTCCTTCTCCTCCCTGGTAAGATATATCACATAGCACCAGTGTTGAACCAGTGAATTATATGGATGCCACTACTGCAGCATTTCTTCATCATAATTTGAACTAAAAGAAGGCACAAAAATCCCACTGTAGAAATGCAGTGATACTGTTTACTAATTAAACATCTTCATGCACTGAAATTCTTGGCCTTGTGATGCAAATGTGTGAATATGATGGTTTATGACATGATTCTGGGGCAGCTGAGAGTTGCTACAATGAGAAAAAACCTTGATACAGTAAGGTATTTGACCTTCAGCCTGAGTTGCTTCTTGCAGAGGCAGAGTCATAAAAATCACTGTTTTATAGCTCATTATGATGGTCATTCTTATGTGTATCTGATTGCCTCCTGGATACTTATCACTGGAAATAGAGTTTATTTTACAACTAGAGACAGTGGGTTCACTCTAATTCTCCAACCCTCTCTTCGCAGTGTATGACCCCACCTCACAGTCCCAGCTTTGTTGAGGCATCATCAAGCACTGTGCATCAGTCAAGTTCTGGCCTGGCTGCATCCACCCAGCGACCTGTTCTGGCAGTCGTTGCTGAAAATACCCCCTCCCTCCCCCTCCCGCAGCCCTGCAGAGCAATGGCGACCAGCGTGATCCGCCACACTGCAGACAGAACCCTCTGCCAGCACCACATTCCAGTGGCCCCCAATCCAGAGAAAGCTAGGGACATGGTAACATCTACTAGAGTGGTCTGCCAGCAGCAGCAGCAGCAATGCATTACAAATACAGAGCAGATAACCACACCTCCTGCTTCCCTCATACCTTCAAAAACAGAGCAGGCAGCCAGTCCCCCAAAACCCTGTTTGGACAGTGTCCCCACCCCGACTCTTGTCAACACCCAACCGCAAAATAGCCCACCGACTCCCCCTGTTCCCACAGCCGTGTCCCCTCCTCCGGTTGCCAGCCCTCAAATCATCTGCCAGATGTTCCCTGTCAGCAGCCAATCGGGTATAATCTCAGCCTTCATCCCCAGTGCAGTTCAGACATCCAATTCTGGAATTCGGACTGCCGCCACACCCATCCTCCCCCAACCCACCTCAGCTAACACCCCCCCTATTCAGCAGTCCCTGATTGTTGGCTCAGCAGTCCCCCAAGGCACAGTGATGTTGGTCCTCCCTCAGTCATCTGTCTCTCAGGCCCCCCACTGCCCTCAGACTGTCATGACCCTGGGCAACACCAAGCTACTACCTCTGGCCCCAGCCCCCATGTATGTTTCAGCAGGGCCCAGCAGCAGCACAACAGCCACAAAGATGGACTTTTCCCGCAGGAGGAACTACGTTTGCAGCTTCCCAGGCTGCAGGAAGACATACTTCAAGAGCTCACACCTCAAAGCACATCTTCGAACACACACAGGTGGGGGTTTGCTGCATTTAGAGGTGCTTGGCTGATGCCTGTGAGAATGTGGGATAAATGTGACATCAGAAGATGAGTGTTGCATCCTGTTTGTAAAACATTCCTTCTCCGACCTTGTTATTCCTGACGGGAAGAGAGTGAGCTCATTGTTTTTATGTAAGCGAAGCTCAGTGATGTGTCAGGCTTTTATGAGTACAATGTGACTCACTTGTTTTCTTCATTTGTCCCTCCCTTAGGTGAGAAGCCCTTCAGTTGCAGCTGGGATGGGTGTGATAAGAGGTTTGCCCGGTCTGACGAACTCTCACGTCACAGGCGTACTCACACCGGGGAGAAGAAGTTTGTGTGTCCCGTGTGCGACCGGCGGTTTATGCGCAGCGATCACCTGACAAAACACGCCCGGCGCCACATGACAACAAAGAAAATTCCCTCTTGGCAGGCCGATGTTAGGAGTCTGAACAAAATGGCTGCTGGCAAAACACTTCCCTCAAAATCTGGCGTTGCAACGCTAAGCATGCTGGTACCTGCCGGCTCAAAGTAGACAATGATCAACTTGCCATCCGACCCACTCCCAAGATACCAGAGGGACACAGGAAGCAGCCAAGCACACGACACTGCTGCTCTTTTGACTCATGGGAATGAAAGAAAAATCATGCACTGGACTCTCTTCCTGCTCTACTGCTCATTTGTACACGTATTTTCTCTAAAAGATTCATTGTTTATATAATTGATCATATGTATGCACTCTTGCCAAAGCCTTTGTATGAAGTTTTGTCTTATACATTTCACCTTCTGCACCTCCCCTACAGCACCTCTTTGTTTGTGTTGATATTCATGTGTGTCTTTGTGAATGTGTTGTTGGTTGTACTATAAAAATGCATTAATTTGTCATTTGGGGGGAGGGGGGGGTTGACACGACTACAAATGTAAATATGAATATTAATCATCAGTACTATAATTATACCTTGATTGTATCTCCCTGTCTACCTTTTCATATTATTTAATACATATTTGTAATAAAACAAGGTTATATGAGTTGCAGTTGTGAGTTTCGTGACCTTTCACGTTTCTAAAATGAGAGAAATCATGTGGGATTGAGATGAAGTCAGCAATCTTTCCCGGTCAACTCATGCGCAAATATACAGAGTGGTGCCTGCCCACATCCTGTGTATGTGTGTGTGTGTGTGTCACGCTAACTCCCACCACCGCCCTTTTTAGTCAGCTGAAGCTCACTCATGTTCTTTCAAATGTGCTGAGTGGCCTGTGGGTAGCTTGCTGCTGGTTGAATGAATTTTTTTTTTTGGGTGTTATAAAAGCTCTTTTGGCGAAGCCATCTGGGGACATCATGTCCTGTTCATTAGGAGGCAGAAACAGATGAGTCAGAACTGACAGACAAGTTGGTCGTTCTGTACTGGAGTTCATTAGAAGAACATTTGAGCCCATTCAAATCTGTTACATTGGAACAAGGAGGGCATGGAGCTGCACTTCTTGCGTAATACTCTATCAAGTTCATTCTAATGTCCCTGGCAAATCAAAGATATGTGGATTGGTGTTCCAAATAAAAAACCTCATACCTGACCTTCATGCATACCGCCTAGAAATTGTCAGAACTTTTATGAATCATTAAAGAAAACGAGATGTACCCAAACTGTCTCTGTGATGCCTTGGACCTCTCTCTCTTGCACACACACATGCAGTTTCATAAGCAGTGGTCCCATACCTAGTAACAGCCCACCCCTTCCAATCACACAGTGAGGAATATGAACTGTTGGGGGTGCGACCAATCACCTCTCTCGCTCGCACACCCGCCCATTTGCCTTACTGACCGATATATCGCTGGCTGAGTGCCACCAGAACTGTGGTCTACAGTGACACCTGCTGGTGGGAGAATGCAATGTCACTGTTTGCAATGCTGGAAAAGCACATTGTGTCTTCATTAACGTTTCAACAATAAACGAAGAAATTAAAAACTATACTGTATACACTTCAAGCACAGTCAAATAATTTATAGTATGAATTTTATTAAAATTTGGTCGCTTAAATGTAAAGGTTTAATTAATGGAATTTGTTTAATTCATAGCTTAAGACTGACTGAATGAAGAGATTCTAGGTATTATTGGAAGTTATTACCGAGAGAAACTATATATATTGCATGAAGTCTCTGTCCACACATTTCCTGACAGATGATATTTTAAAATGGTCAAAATGGTAATTAAGAGTTTTCTTAAATTAAACTAACGACTAAAGATCAAACTATTAAAGATCAGGACTGTTTAACCCCAAAGCCTAACAAAGAATTGGTTCTGAGAGACAACAAAAACAGTAGCTGGGGTGTGTTTGCAGAATTTTTCATTCCAGCAGAAAATGGGAAGTAGATGTCGTTTCGAAACCTAAAACACACAATTTTGCAAATTCATTACTTTGTTACACATTTACGGCAAACAGTTGTTGCTGGGGGATATTTTATTGTAAATCTAAGCCTATTTTCCCACAGTGCTCTAGGATGAGAGTCCTTCTGATCAGTCATTCACCTCCACTCACTGCTACACATCAGATTTGGCAGTGAAATGTAAGTTAATCTATAAACACATATTGATTTTTATCATTTTTTTTTAATCTTAATTAATACATCCACCATCGCATAGATTACCGTCTACCTGACGGACAGGCTGCAGTATGCTGCGCGGTGCTCTGTCTCATTTGGTGATGAGCAGTAGAGGAGCTCCACATGGGCCTGTGCGGGCTCCATTTCTGTCCACCTTTTACACCTGAGCGTCTCCGGGTCATGCCACCTAGAGAAATACTCTGATAATTCTGCAGAGGTCGGGCTGAGCTGCAGGAAAAGTACAGAGCATTAGGGGATGGTTTTGGCGACCCTGTGCTCCTTCACGCCCCCTCCTCCAGGTAGCTAAGACGGAGAACCTAAAAAGAAAGCTCTCCGGGGCACAAAACGGAAGAGGGAGGAGGATAAATGTGTTCACGTCCACCGTGGCAACCGGGCAGAATGTCCATAACCATGGCAACATTGTAGCATGTTTACGTCGAAAGTGGAAACGAGGCGGAATGTTCCTTTAAACAGTGACAACATTGTAGAACGTTCACATCCAATATGGCGGAATGAAAAAAAAAACTTTTCAAAGTGGTTTAAAGACAGTGGTTTATGTCAGTGTATCAAGAGGAGGCTTTTAAATTATCAATTAAGCCCCAAAGCTGTATACAGTACAGTCACTCGTTGCGCCGCTCTGGCGTTGCTATAGTTACAGCAACACAACTGTTGTGTTACCGAATTTGTTTTACACTGTAACAGGAGCTAAATCGTATTATTGGGCCTTAATCGAATACTTAATACGTTTTTTTTACGCGGTGTTTAAATTTCACCTTTTTATTCGTTTCCACACGTTTACTTTAGGAAAGTTTGTGGTCAGTTTTTGCCCTCTAACTTCGTCCAGATCAGCGGTTCTCCTCCAGCGGCAGCATGGAGCTCGGGGAGAAGCTCCAAGAGCTCAACATGACAGCGGATGAAGTCGAGAGATTTTCAGAAGCTTTCAAAGACGAGAAATTCAGGATAATGCTGCGCGATTACGCCCAAGAAATATCGGACCCCGAGAACAGGAAAAAGTATGAAGAAGATATCAAGATCCTGGAGCAGGAGAGAGGCAACACCATCGAGTTCATTCACCCGACACCGTTCAGGGCTATCAAAACCAGCGTGGATGGCAAGCACAAATGCTTCATCAATATTTGCGCCAGCGACAAAGTTGGGAAGCCTGCATCTGAGTGGGCTGTGTCGGAGGATGGCCGCAGAGGGCAGCGTTGGTCCCTGCCTCACAGCCTGCACCCTGGAAGGCAAGACACAGACCCTAAAGGTAACAAAATGATGATTTATGATGTTGTTTTCCACCCGGACACACTCCACATGGCAAGCAAAAACAAGAGCTTTCTGGAAATGGTGGATAGCACAGCTATTCAGGGAATCCAGGATGCTTTTAAGGTGTCTCTGGACAAAAAGAATGTGAGAGCGATGAAAACGAAATACAAAGGCACCCCACAGCCTTGTGTTATAAGAAAACCCATACCTGGATTCAAAACCAAGGAGCCCTCAGACCCGCCGGACCCCTTTGCCTTCCCATACCCAGATGAAAAAAGACCTAGCACACTGCCTCAATCAAAACCCACAGAGACACCAAAACCAAAAAACTGCAGTGATGCCAAACCTCAAAGCTTAGAGAAAACCAGAGGGCCAACCAAACCACACTACACAGTAAAGTATAGATCATGTATTGATCTTCAGGACTTTCGATGCTCCAGAGACTCAGCCCAAAGCCCCAGGCCCAAAGAGATTGTGGTAACTGTTAACTTGCCACTTTTGAAGTCAGCCAGAGACACAAGCCTTGAAGTAAAAGAGAAGCTGCTGCTGCTGGAGTCAAAGAAACCAGCCTACAGACTGGAGCTGCCATTAGCCTACCCTGTGGATGAAGACAAAGGAGAAGCCAAGTTCAACAAAAAGAAAGGACAGCTTATCGTCACCCTGCCTGTTCTTCCTCATAAATTTGATTTATTTGCAGGGCCCACAACGGGTGAGAGTGAGAGTGAAAGTGATGGCGAGAGCCAGGAGGACAAAAGTGGGGTCGAAGAGGAGGACAAACGGAAGAAGAGGGCAGGCGAGAAAAGTGAGCCTGAGCAAGAGGAGGCGTGTGCTGAGGGAGAGGAGGAAAGACAAACAGAAGATTTGGAGCAGGAGAAAGGAGTAGAGAATAGTGAAAAAGAGGAAGCGAGAGCTCAAGAGAAAGGAGAAGAACAAATTACAGAAGAGGCGACTGGTGCAGAAGAGGCGAAATTGAAGATGGGAAAAAACGGCCAAGAAATTGTGGAGGAAGAAAGAGGAATGGAAGGTCACAAAGACACAGAAGTGCAGGAGGAGGATAAATTAAAAGAGCAGAAGCAACCAGCAAAGCGGAGCAATCAAGATGAAGATTGCGAGAAAGGCAACCATCAGAAATCAAGTGAAGATGGATGTGACAGAGCAGCAGAGGACGATTCTCGGTGCGATACCGTCAAGAAAAGAGGCATTTCTGCTGAAAAAGAAAACTCAGCAGCTGATAAAGACCTAGCGGCTGCCGAACAATCTCATGGTGTGACAAAGAAAAAAGTAGTAAATCTGGCCTCTAGTTTGGAGGCGACACCCAAAGCAAAGCCTTCAGATATCCAAGAGGAGACTGAAGAGACAAAATCAAATGTAGCTGGAAAACCGCAGGTGAGATTTTAATCCTTTCACTGTTGGTACAAGTTTTTGCAAACTGCTAACTGCTTTTTCTCCTTTAATCAATTTTGTACAAGGTGGAACTGAACGCTGCATTTCAGAACCAGACATCAAGCGACAAAACCCAGAATGCAGCTATGACTGCTGCAGCGGAGGACTGCTACTTTCCCGAGAAGGCTGTAAAGCCCAGCGAGATGTCTGCAACAGGTGACGTGAAGACGTCTAAAGAACTCGCTGTGGGCTCCGCAAAGCAGGAGAGAGAGGGAATAGATGATGACCTCCCGAAGGCACAGATCTCACCAATCTTAGAAGATAACAGCAAGCCCCCACCTGCAATACTGAGGGAAATTGATGAGGATGGAAATGAAACCGTGATCACTGATCATTCAACATCAGCAGGGTTCACCTTCCAAAACACTCTGATGTATGAGCTGGACTGATGTTTGTGAATGTGGGAAGAATTGCTCAAAATTGAAAAACCTGACCTCCCTCTTTGGTTATTTCATGCAAATCCCTGATAAAAAGAGAACTAATTTGGATACAACAAAATAAATTACTTAAGATGTTATAATACTTTTATTTAAACTTTCACATACATGTAAAAACTGTGGGCCATTAATTAGCACAATAAAAACCAGCTCCCTTTGGCTGTTTCTCATTGACCCTGAGGCACTGTTTTCAGAAATGTATCTAATCTTGTAATTCCCCTGTCTGATGGAAGTAGGTCAGTAGGTGTCTCTAAATACAAGGAAGGAAAAATTTTTTCAAAAAAGAAACACTGTTCAGAGACTTGCCATCAGCACAGGAGTTTGTGCTGTCTGCTATCAGGTACAGTAAGTGCCACTCTGTTGCAGATGGAGCAGGAGCTAACATATTCATGCTTGTCTCTGACCCCATTTTGATAAATGGAAAGCGCCTCAGAACAGGAATTGAAGCGTAAAAACAAGCAGCTTGAAGCCGTTTTTAAAAACACAACAAACTATATTGTCTTGTTATTTAAAGGCAACATCAGGAAACCGCTGCAGCTTCCTCTTCAGATACTGTCTGACTGTATCCCACAAAGTTGCCTACTGCAGCGCGCACATTTCCAGCCGATGTTTTCTGTCAAATAAGTGCTCCTTCTTATCTGGCTCCTCTCTGGAGGGAGTTATCTAAGAATTCAGAGTAGCAGGAAAGTGAGCAGAAGTGCTGCTCCACAGGTGAATCTGTGCCTCCCATGTCATCCACCAGCACAACTGTGTGAGAGACTTGGTGAAGGTTCATGCTGACTGCAGTCTTGATGTAGAAACTGACGCAGATGCGGCCACAGTCACAGGTCTTGGCCATTTCGAGGTCCCGACACAAGTGGGCGGGGATAAGGTGAGGTCCATATGGGATACTGCAAAATGAATCAGAAAGAATAAAAGGTTAATGAGTTTTCTAGCTGCTATTGAACCATAGTGAGGCTTAAACTGGATGTGGAGCAGCATGCAAATCTAACCTGAGATTGGCCACGGCTCTGGAGGCCAACTCTTGAAGCGGAAGGGGGAATGTAAGCTGCATTGTGTGGTCCAGAGGGTTGGGATGGATAAATGGATTTCCAAACAAGTCCAGATTCTCCAGACTTAGCTTACGGAAGTCACCGGGCAGTACAGCCAGCTGGTTATGCGCTGCAGACAGGAACCTCAGCTTCGAGAGCCGGCCGATGTGGAACGGCAAACACAAGAGCCCATTGTCGTCCAGTTTGAGGTTCACTAGTTCTCTGAGCTGGCAGAACTGAGCCGGCAGTGACTGCAAGCGATTCTGGCTGAGGTCCAGGCACTGGAGGGTCCGCTGCAGGGTGGACAGGCAGAGCGCCTCGCTGAAGGCTTCCAGGTGGTTGTTGTGGAGTACAAGTTCAGAAAGGCAGCTGAGGTCACCGATGGTGGCGGGGAGTTTCTTGATGTGGTTGTTACTGAGGTCTAGCTTCCGCAGAGCTGGAAACACAAAACCAAACAAAAATACCTCAGCTTAGAGAGCAGGGGTCACTAACATGTTACATTTTAACAAATAAGGCCACACAATGAACAACTGAAATGAAGCATTACAACGCACTTCAGTTAAAACTCCTTTAATAAACTACAGAAGGCTTTACAATAGGTCTAAATCAAAGCTTCTGCTATGCGATCAACTCGAGATTCGTTGACATAACGCTGATTTGGAGGGTTGTTTAATTCTGTTTTTAAGGAGTCACGGGCCTGATTGAAATGATATGCAAGCTGGTATTTTACCCATGTGTAACTTAGAGCTGTGCCCTGCTATTTATTACTGGACTTGCATAGAGAAGAGGAGCGTTACCAAAAACCCACTTTGCTTATTTTTACCTTTGAGAGAGAGCATTCGCATGTCCACGCGTGACAGTTTGCAGTATGACACCTGCAGCTGCTCCAGGGAGTAGGGGAAGTTGGAAGTTAGGGGGTAATCCTTCTTGGAGACAATGGTGAGTTTCTTCTTGGGCTGCTCTACATCTCTGGCACGAACAGGAGTCAGTGTGGACAGAGGAAGGCTGCTTGTGTCACTTCCTCTGTCTGCTAGGCGAGCTGCCGAAAGGAAGTTCTTCAAGCTATTGGAATCAGCCTAGAGATGGATAAATACAGTTAAGTTGTGGATTAATAGGTAACAGCAGATTCACAGGAACCTCGAGGGTCACTGTGGTACATGACTAGATTCACTGAAATATCAAACCTAGATTCCCTGACCTAGAATACGCTGACACACTTCTTTTGAATGAACAGGATGGACTTTATGCAGCTGGGAGTAAGAAATGCGAGTTGGATAGAAAGTACAGGATTTGGACACATTTTCATGCACCTGTGCAGTACACTGCCAGACAATTTAATAGACTTCTTGTGGGGGAATAACAAAATTGTGGCCCAAGTTAATCCAAATACGGTTTACACATGTTCCCCGTTTCCCTGTTTAATTTTGAGATCTGTGAGAAGGTAAGTGCTTACTAAGAATTGGACAGGTTAAACACCCAGAAGAGCTGTGCAACAAGTAAAAACAATAGGTCAGCTATGTCATCTGCCCTGCCATGAATTGGGATTGAAACAGAGGTGTAGGTGTCTGTGTGAGAGTGGAGCAGCTGTGTTGCTTTCAGCCCACGTTATGTGCATTTTTCTAATATTACAGTTAGCCAACCATTTCCTTAATTCAGGGTCTTCAGTTATATACACCTTCTTTTTCAGACTGCAATTACGGTGTGCTTTATGTCATACCTTGCTCAAGCAAATGTCGACAGCAGGTTCCTTTAATCTCACAGTGGCCTTGCCTTCCTCCACAAACCAAGTGAAGAACTTCTCTATGTTGCCTTTCAACTGGGGAAAACAAAAAAACAAAAACAGGCAAGCATTATGCTGTGGAAAAATCAATTTCACCACTTCAGGGAGGGAGATCATCATCACTCATGCAAGTTAAGACAAGAATATCGTATTTCAACATTTAACAGTGACGACGGCTGTTAACGTTTACATCAGAGGATGATACAGTGAAAACAACAATACCAGGGGTTTCCAATGTAGGTCACTGTGGCGAAACTAATGAACATTTTAAAAAGCAGCTCTGAGTCACTCGAGCAGTTCTTGCCAGTCCTATTAATGTATCATTTGGTCCACATAAACAGGAACTAGCTGCATTTGGAAAGACCTCAATCTTCAACTCTTTATGAAAACTGACTGCCAATCAATAAAGTAAATGATTAAGAAATTAGCTGCTGAAGCTCGAAAACGAAAAGGTCTGATTGATTTTTATAGCCAACTATTTTGCTTTAACGCTAAAGATTTTAAGTATCCTTTACTTTATAAATAGTTAAAACAACACTGGGTTGCCAGATCACTTACAGTGCTGACAGCTTTCACGATTTAACAAGTTATTAACTTTTTGAAACCCACGCCAGTTGCTCTTGAAGCAAACGAGTTTTTAAAATTTTACTTTTTTCCTCCCTGAATCGTCTAAAAAGCAAAGCATGATGGGATAGCGTCGGCTCATTTCTCTTGCCATCCATGACACAAGAAATGAATGCCAAAAATATTTCACATATCTGGCCTTGAAATACTCTCTAAACGTACGTACATGAAATATTGCAATTAGCCTGAATCATCTTGTAGTTGGCTGATTTTGGAAATCAACAAAGAGGCCCCCTCCACACCCCGAGATAAACAATAGATCTAGACACAACAGACAGTAAATGCTGTACAAGGGTAGAAGTAAACAACAACAAAAAGAAGAGTACAAACCTTGTACTTAGATCCGGCTCTGTCTTTGGCTGTGCAGATCATCAAGTAGACGCTGCTGCGCTGGGTCGTCTTGTCCAAATGCTTCCCGATGGAGAGCACCGCTCTCGTTCCCTTTCCTCGACTTTTCATCCCAAACGTCGGGAGCATCCGATTCACCACTTCGACATCGCACTGGAGCTTCATCGCAATCACTTAAGTAAAGGCTGAAGTCCAGCCTAATGCCGCGTCAGAGGCAGGCAAATGCTTGAAAAGCATGCCAGACGAAAACTTCCGTGAGAAAGTTACGCTAGCTCGGAACGTTTGTGGCCAGGCTGGCGACACATCCGTGCCCGCTGTGGATGTCAACAACAGACCAGCCTTCTTCACGGAGCCGCAGCTGCATTTAAACTGCCGTCGAAGAAACGCCCCAACATCTACCGCGGGGATAGTAGCTTCGTGGGCAGCCGCGGTTTTCTTGACATTCCTTTGACTGAGCTCCAGACTCGGTTCTCGGTTGTCAATTGGCTTGTTAGCTGCAGTTAGCATAAACTCGCGTACGGACGGAAGTGACGTCAGAGAGGCGCTAAACCCCGAAGCCGAGCGCGCGGCAAAGACATACAAGATATACACTCACCGGCCACTTCATTAGATACACTTTGCTAGTACCGGGGTGAACTCGCTTTTGCCTTCAGAAATGCCCCATTTTTCATGGCACAGATTCAGCAAGATTCACATTGACATAATAGCGTCACATAGTTGCTGCAGATCTGTCAGCTGCTACCTGTAGCATCCCAAAGTCAAAGTCAAAGTCAAAGTGAACTTTATTGTCAATCAAGACCATGTAATAATATATTACACAGGAGACTGAAATTCCGTTTCTCCTAACTCCAAGATGTGCAGAATAAAAAAACAAGCATAAATGACACAGCTATACAACTATACAACTATATACACAACTAAAAAAAAAACAAAAAGGAGCTCTGATAGACTACGATATAGTGACTGAAGGTCATTTGAGTACAGTGACCTCACTGTCATGTTAAAAAAGTTTGAGATGATTTGAACTTTGTGACATTCTGCTGGAAGAAGCCATCCGATGATCATAAAGGAGCATAAAGGGATGAACATTGTCAGCAACAATATATTTATTTTGTCATGTTTAAACAATGCTCAGTTGGTACTGAGGGGCCCAAAGTGTGACAAAATATCCCCCACGCCATTACACCAGCAGCAGCAGCAGCAGCAGCAGCAGCCTGAACCACTGATAGAGGGCAGGATGGAGCCATGCTTTCATGCTGTTGCTGACCATGCCATCTGGATGTCAAAGCAAAAATTAAGACTCATCTGACCAGGGAATGATTTTCCAATCTTCTGTTGACCAATTTTGGTGAGCCCATGAAGTGTAGCCTTAGTTTTCCATTCTTTGCTGACAGGAATGGCACCCAGTGTGGTCTTCTGCTACTTCAAAGTTCTGTGTTGTGCATTCACAGATTCTCTTCTGCATACATTGTTAAAACCAGTGGTTATTTGAGTTACTGTTGTTTTCCTATCAGCTCAAAGCAGTCTGGCAATTATCCTTTTACCTCTGGAACTGCCCCTTACTGGATATTTTCTCTTCTTTGGACCATCCTTTGTAAAGATGTAGAGATGGTTGTGTGGGAAAATCCTAGCGTGAGAAAACACCAAAGATCTCACTGTCACACGCCTTGTGTTTTTACCGCTATTAAACTACAATCCAGCACACAAGTGAAAATTATTTTTAATCATATAATGATCAATTTTTCACTTCGATTCTCTACATCTCTTAAAACGCCAAAGTGTCCTTTTGTATACAGCTTCATCTAGCAATCTCGAACATCAACATCCAGGGACACAATATGAGTTCAGTTACTTACCCCATGATCAAAAACTCAAGCTTGTTATTCATAAATGAGCTCTCCAGTTTAAAAGGCATACATTTATTTTATATCAATACATGCTTCATTTGTACCACTCCTCCCTCTGGTGTTATTTGAAGTGAAGTCCCAACACTATCTTTAGAGTTTCTGGCCTTGCAGTTAAGGACAGGAGACGTACCAGTGAGCTGTGAGTCTGAGAGTGTGTGACATTGTCGCTTTGGATCAATGTGATCAGAGCAAAAAAAAATTGTTTCCTTGTTTTGTCTCCTTTCTTTCTCATCTTATACTTTGAGGGCCCGACAATCACATGTAATATATTTTTACATTTTTATTAAAAATAACTTTACTGCAATGATAAAATTCATCATATTTTAGCAATTTTCATCCCTTTTTGACACCTTTATTGTTTTCACTGAAACATTCACACCCTTTTCTCATGATTTTTTGTAGGTCTCAATAATAAATTTTTTTTTTTTTTTTTAAAAAGCAGTCTTTGGTTTCAACTTGCTGTCTCTTAATTATGTAAATGATCTGCAACAGCATGCAACTTTTCAAATTTCACATATTATTCTTACATGTGTCCCTGAATGGACCACTGTTCTGTAACCATATAGACACATCACACACAAGATCAGCCAGCCTTTGATTTCCAAGATGAAAATACAGATGACAAATTAGCGGGATGCCCAGATCATGCAGCAAGGAGAATATGACAATGCCAAGATGAAAAACACTGCAGATGTTTTCACAGATACTATCTGGTGTAGCTACGCAAAGGATGTAAATTCAGTTCAACACTATCGCCATTTGTAGCTGGGTTCAAAAATACATTAAAAAAATCTTGAGTTGAGTTTCATTTACTTTCTTTTTACTGTGAAATGTTCTGAAAGTGCAAATTTTATCTTTATTCTGTCTCATGAATAGTGACAAACTCAACTCAGCACCACACTCCACAACCTCCATCATATCTGACATTAAAACTGTCTCATTTGTAATCATTCACAAGGCCGTCTCCACACAGGACGACCCTCTCCGTATATAATAACGCCTCACTTCCCTCCCGCCCTCGCTGCCCTCGGACCGATGCACAATGAGAACAGGAAAGAACCGTGCGTCTCTGTAAGTTGGCGGACTTTCGCTGAGCGCCAGCTGGCTGGAGTCGGACCGGCAGCACTGCTCATCCACGCAGCAGGGGTCCGTCAGGTTGCTGCTGCGGCTCCCCCACAGCGCCACGGTGTGATGGGAGCCGTACATGCGACAGAGAGAGAACCGAGAAGTGTCCAAGGAGAGGTGCGAGTGGAACAGTGTTCCGCGGCAGGAGAAGATGGAGGAGCAGCTGGAGCTGGTGATTGTCCTCCTCCTGCCTCCTCCAGCTCCTTGTCCACTCAGCTCGCTGCACTGCTCACAATCGTCCTGACTTTGGAGAGCTCCATAGCTCTCACCAGTCTGGCTGCTGTCCAGTATGAGGCAGTCAGAGGAAGACGTGTCTTGTAATGAGTTAGAGGCCCCTGTCCTCATGTTTAGCAGCATCGCCTCTGAGTAGCTGGGAATCACCTGGCGGTTGCAGCGTATGTGCCACTCCATCTCAGTGCTGTCCAGTGTGTCAACTCTGGGAATAACGCAACCAATATTGCTTCCCACAGGCCTGTCTTCATCTAGAGGAGAGGGACTGCTGTGGGTGTACTCCAACCCAAACAGTTTCTCTATGCGGTAATGCACATAAGCAGTGCGGTACTCTGTGAGCACTCTCAGAGGCCATGAAAGCATGAGCAGACCTGCCAGCCAGAAGGCAACTTGGGAAGTGTACCAAGGCATCCTGTCTGGGTCCACATAGGCTATTAGGTTTTCTCTGAAGTCCACATTCTTTAGCTGCATCCCCTCCCGAGCCTCCATGTAATCATCTAAACCTTCGATTTCAGAGAAGAACCTGGCTCTCTGGTTGAGGTAATCGTTTTCTGGAGCCGCTTCAGTGAAGCTGAAACATTTGGTGAAGCGCAGGCGAGTCGCTGGATGTCCCTCCAAGCCTCTAAGGTCACGTGATACATCTTTCATGCCACAGTGGCTGTAGTCAAACTCGCCCTCAGCCACGTGAGTGTTGACTCGCTCATGGTACACCTGCGTGGTGGTGTAGGCGTCCCCGTTGCGGTATCGAGTGACCTGTCGTGTCCGTCGAACAAAATGGTAGCTGATAGCCTTCCACCATATGCAAGGCTGAGCCTGCTGCATCCGAAGCACCCGCTCATACACGCTGTCCACGTCTGCTTTGCACTGCAGCTCGCTCCTGGTTCTGCAGTGCCAGCACTCCACAATGTACAACACGTAGATCATGAGCAGAAAGGACAGAGGGATGTAGATGAGGCCGTCAGAGCAGGGGCTGTCATGGTAGATCATAGCATGTCCTCCAACGCCCACCCCAGAGGCGCCCCGCAGGGAGGAGGTAAAGGAGGATGTGAATGAAGAGGTGAGGGCAGAGTTGAAACTTATTTTGGTGACCCGGGTCAGTTTACACCAGGCAACTGCACCCAGACAGCTGTACATGAGCAGGGAGAGCACCAGGCAGCGCCAATGGGACTCCCGGCAGACACAAGCACCAAGGGACTGCTTGACTGGACGCTGCTGCAGAGAGAGAGGGATAGAAAAGAAAGGAAGGCGAGAGTAATGAAAGAAAGGCACTTAAAGCAATGAAGCCCCTAAAACATGGCAGCGATTTTAAGGCTCGCAGCAGAAATGCAAATTAAAGTGGCTACATTATAAATTGAAGTGCTTTTCACTGCCTAAGCGCAAAGTTTATCACACTAAAGGAAGAGCAGTGCAATTCAGAAGGCTGTAACAAATCTAAACATAAATAAAGAAACAAGTATTTTCTTGATCCTTAGCTG
>VUQK01018740.1:123678-137524 GCA_015106715.1 Bujurquina vittata | reverse complement strand
CCCTCACTTGCCTTCAGGGTGTGCTAATCTCGTTAAGTTTTTATTTCAGGTTTATTCAGAATGTTACACACACAAACACACATTTATACATATGCAAACACACACACACACACACACATATTATACATATATATATATATATATATATATATATATATATATATATATATATATATCTGGCTGATGGGTTAGTGAGACCATGTTGAGCCACAGGCAGCAAGGGCTCTTTGTAGAATTGTGTGTGTGTGTGGGGTGTTCTTCCTATGAAAAAAAACATTAATAACCTGATTTTACTTTGCATATTTTAATCCTGACTGCAAGTCTTTTGCTTAATAAAGTATTTTTGAATTGCGTTGTTGCTGTTCTTTCAGCACTGCAGGCTATGCAAAATTACACAGTATATATATTACAAATACATTTCTCTCTTAATATACTCCTGCTCACGTCTGAGGCGTGTGTGAAGTCAGATGCCTTAACTCTCTTCCTCTCTGCCGCTGTCAGCCTCTTGCTATAGAGCCTGGGGGCCAGAGGCTGAATGCTCCCTGCCATCGCCTTTCTCTTCGTCTGTTTTTGTCCCCTCATCCTATTGTTCTGCCTGAGCTGCAATTCCCTCTTCTCCCCACTTCTCACATCTCTGTCCCCTCCTCTATTCTCCGTTTCCTGCTGGAAACATCTGGCTTATTGAGAACAGTCGGCTCTTCAGAACTTGGTCGATCAAGGGAACAAGTGTTTTCGATTCGTGTCATTTGTTTGATTCATTAATGTGCAGGAGGAGCCACGATTAAGCAGCGTCACGACTTGCAGCACCACTTTGAGTGTGCCGGCACAACTCAGCAGAGCAATTCCTTCCCAAATAATGATCACTTGTTTGTGCCTGGATTAAGTTTGGTTTCTGTTCTATCTTCAAACATTAAAGAAACACCAGTTCCCTCTCACTATCACCCCCATCCTCTGTTTTCATCTATACTAGTGCCTTTTTTGTTTTTAAATGTTTTATTGGTAGCACTCCATCTGCCCATCACACCACTGCTTCTTTCTCTCCATCTGTCTGCATGGATTGTTTTACTTATTTCACACTCCCTCTTCCTCAATCCCTAATTCCCAAAGCGCCAAATGAATTTTCTTTTCATCTTGGTTAGTAATGGAGTGATGAAGATAACAGTGACCATCACAGAGGTACCAAGAACTACGCTGTTTATGTGTGTGTGTGTGTGTGTGTGTGTGCCAGTCAGTGTGTGTGTGAGAGAGAAAGGCAGTGGTTGAGAGGGAGGGTGGGAGCTTCGCTGTGTGGTTATGGCTAAACCCTTAGCATGTGTCTGCAACTACACAAGGTCACGGTGAGCATGTGTTGCGGCGCGTCTGACAGCACAAGAAGGCAAGCTTAGATGTTTCCTGTATAAAGGAAACAGTTAAGGACTGTGGTGAGGTGAGAAAGGAAAGGAAGCAAGGAAACATGCAGGGCAGAGGAGACGAGTGCCTGTGTCTATGTGGACAGGAGCAGATCGGCGAGTGTCCTCTGTCTGCACTTCCGCATGAGCACACTCCCACTTCTCTTGTGACTAAATACCCCCCGTCTGGTGGATATTTAGCAAACAGTCATTCATGGGTACTACTCATTGACGCCTTCCCTGCCTCCCTCCATTACCACCTATACACCCCCCCCATCAACAATTGCCTGTTGACGTGAGCCGTGTAACAATCCTCCCTGTTTCCATGACAACCACCTGCTGCTGTCCTCCCCTCATCTGTCTTTCCCTCTCTCCCCCATCCCTCTCTTCCTTCACACCCCCCCCCCTTCCTCCCCCTCTTCCTCTCCTCTCAGTTGTCTCCTTCTCTGCACACTGTTGGTATTTCAAGGTCAAAGAGGGTCACAGGCAGATAGTGAGATAGAGACAGAGATAGGGCTGGAAGTGGGGAAGCGAGAATTGTAACTATGGGATAGGAGACAGACTGAGGGAGGCTGGAGGACAAAAATCCCCCCGATGTTGTTACAGTCGGCACTTTAAACCTCAGACGTTTGCCTTGTTTAGCCGTGCCACCTCATCGTCTCCACCCCTAGCTCTTTCATAACCTCATTTTGTGTGAACTTTCAGCCAAAATGGCCGACAACAGGTTGCATTTTGTTGTTGTGGCAAGCTTTATCTTCCCTGCTGCTTGAGCTGAAAACAAGACAAGAGAAGTGCAGTGGACCAGAACATGTTTGTGCTCGATAAAGCAGAGCACCGGACGAGCCACATTAAGCAGTAACCAACTGAAACGCTCTTTGCTCATTGAATTGAGGTGACGCGCACCAAATTAGTTTGCTCTCATGTTACATTTTAGTTTTCAGGCTCTCAACCTTTTCATGATGTGTGATAAACAAGAACCCACAAGGGAGGTTTTCATACAGAAAATGTTTTCCTTTTGGTTTTTTTGCATTGCGTGTTTTCTGGTTTCCTCAGTAAATGATCTACTTTTAACACCAGTTAGCATGTGACATATTAGCCTAATGAGAGCGAATCAGTAACTGGGACATCCCAGCGTGGCGGCATGTTATGATAATTGCAATTGAGATAAAAGTGAAGCATTGACCTTGCTAGCCCCGGGGAGAAGATGCAGCTTGACGTATGGATCCGCCAGCCCATTGGAGTCCATGGCTTTCAGTCCCTGTAGACACAAACAGACACACAAACACACAAGCACTATAGTGTCAAAGGTGACATCATCATGCCCTCCAACAATTCACACACAACTGGCAGGGTCAGATAAAGACAGTGAGTGCGACAGACCTCTTCGACAGTAGTCGCATCTCAGTAGTTCTTCTGGCTGTTTTCTCTCTATGCTAGTGTTTTCTACCTCCTTTGTGATGTCCTCAAGGGAACTGTTCAGTGAGATTTGCATAATTGACATCATGGGAGTGCGTGCAGCATGCAATGGAAGGCTCGTGTCCTTGCACGATGACCATAATGTGTCTGCGAGAGCAACCTAGCAACATTATCCAGCATTTCGTCGTGCCGTGTGATGATTTAGTCTTGAACTGACAAGCTGCCGAGGCTATGTGGCAAATTTGTTTCTCTACAAAGGTTGAGAGACAGCAGTCTGACGTCTTCTGCAAACGTAAAAGCATTACAGGAGAATTATTTTCACTGGGCTTTCAAGGAGGATTATGCAACGGCACACATGCAGACAGACAGCCTGTTTATAGAGAAGATTTTACAAATGCATGTACCTTTGCCTTGTGGATGGTACAATGCAGACAGTTGTTCTCTTGATCAAAGAGCAGGCTGAACTCCAGCGTTCCCAGGTAGGCTAAAAAAAACAACAACAACCCAAAACACAGCAATTACTGTCAGTAAAAAGCACAAGCACATTCAGTCAAACACACACTCAGAAGCTCTGAGTCATATTTGTAGCAGATGGGCTCTTCAAAATACGACGGTCCCTAATATGAATTGATCTGTCTTGTTTGATTACTGTTTGGAAAAGAACAGAAACCAGAGCCCCGCTATTGCGGCGCTGTGTAATAAATCATTAGAGCCGCTGTGTCACATAAAGTGGGAGTGACAAAGACACAAACACAAAATGCTTCACTCCACAATTACTCTGCAAGCATATGCTGTGCTTCTGAGGGGGAGGGGGGGGGGCAGAAGCTCAAATCAAGTAAAACAAGATGATGTTCCACTCTAAACTGCATAAAACAGTGTTGATTTTATGCTGCGGTGCTTAGTCGTTTACACATGAATGAAAACACCTGACTTTGAACTTTGAGCACAACTTTCTCCACCGCAAAACTCACTGTCATCATCATCAGAGTCGATCAGCTCCTCCTTGTCTCCTTCATTCTCCCCTCTTCTCTCGCCATCCTTGTATCCTCCACCCGTCTCCCCGTTGAAAGTCTCCTCTTTCAGGATCTTCTTCTCCCTGGGAGGTGGTGGCGTGCAGGGGTAGTCGTGAAATCGTGGGAAGAAGTCTGAGATCTGTGGAATGGGGAGGATGGGCCCTGGGCACACGTTAATGGCAAAGTGCTCCTGCATAGAGATTTTGACTGGCGAGGGCGGGGGCGGGGCAATGGAGTGAGGGGTCGCCGAGGGGGATGAGGCGGACGAGGAAGGGGTGGAGGCAGAGGAAGGGGGGATGGCCAGGTGGGAGGTCGAGGGTGGCGGTGGGGGCTTGGAGACACTCATGTGGACTGTCAGACGGGGCTGTGGGATGAAAATGGAGAGGTGAAGAAAGACAAAGATAATAACTTTAAAACTCAATCAGCCTCCCACGACTCTGCAACACTCCACTCTTCTGGGGGTCAGTTACTCTCAAAGACCATACTGGCCCTCCATTAACATTCATCTTGGGTGAACCCATCACAAGCGGATACCTCCAATCAAAGGTATGAATCCCCCTGAGATGCATTTAGGCTGCACTGAGACGTGAGATCTCTCAGATCTCTCAGATCACTCACTCCCCATTCTGAGGTGGTCCGGGCTGCATATGGCCACGCTCTTTTAGCAGTGTGCAGGGGGAAAGTTTGCCTTCAGGGCTTTCTGCCAGAAATGGTTTGTCTTCAAAAGCTTTCATTTCTTTTCTTATATATTTTACACCTTTCATTATTTTCACTTCGTTTGGCTATGTTTAGGCAATAAAACTGCCCGGTAGATGTAGCAAAATATAAAGCCTAGGGTTTAAACACACCTTTGTTAAAATATTTAGCACATCCTTCAGAGTCTGCCTAGCAGAAAGCCACTGAAGACAAACTCTTCCCATGAGAAATGTGTCCTGCACCACACTGAAGGACCGCTTACTCAGCTGACGCCCTCTACATGAGTGGACACAGCCGGGATTCTTTCGATTTCCGCTTTTAATTTTTCTGGAGTGCTGCGTACGGGGAGTGCGTTGCTGCCTCCCACCGGTTAAAATCAACAATATATTTCCATGTGTTTATTTGCATATGGAAAGTGAAATTCCAATCACAAGTGTTCATCTTGTGACACATCAGCAACATCCTGCGGAGAAAAAAAACTGAAACATGCTCCCGTTTTCATCCACTGACGCAATCCTGACTTGTCAAAAGCCAAAATAGAATTTGCCAGAACCTTTGGCACTTCAAGCATGACTCACACACTGTGTCAGCACCAGGTCTGTGCTCTGAATGAATATTCAAATGCAATGCTGTAAAGTATGAACAAGTGATGTCACTTGTGTATCTGTACTCTAATCCATCTCGTATCTCCCGCTTTTCACTCTCCTCTCCCTCATCTACAACTCCCCAGAGCAATATTTACATAACACTACTTGAAGCCTTTCTCAGTCCTTAGCACATTTGTACCTAAATGAAGCATAATAACTGTTTCTAGACTTCATCATCATTAAGCCAAATGCTCTAATTTCCTATTTTCCGAGCAGTAATTAAGAAATACTGAAGATGTGCTATCTCATGTACTCCCAGTGCTGCTGCGTCTTTAATATTTCAAGAGCTAGTTTGATTTTATTGGTCGCAGAAAAAAAAAAAGAAAGAAAAGAAAACAACTTCATACTAGATAGAGGCCATTTTCTTTTTGTTTACTGCTGCTGTCCCAGATTAAAATATCAAGGATAAAAATAACTTCATTCAAATAAACTGGCTTAGTCTTTACCAAAAATATACAGATGCACTCCATGAACAAGCATGACTGAGTCACTGTCAACAGCGTCTCCGCGGTGGGTCATGTGAGGGTGCGTGCCATTCGTCATCTTCCTATATGTTTCACATGTCCATCATGTCGCAGCTTGTTAGGTTCAGCTGGTGACCCCTGCTCCTTAATGTCTGTGCAGTTTGTGTTTAGCGTGTTGCAGAGGACCTCCAAATAAAAGGGTTTTGCTCTTCAGGGTTTGACTGATTCACTTCTTGTAGGCACAAATGATTGTGTCCTTAAATTGAAACCTTACATATGAAAGCGGTGGAGCAGTTTTCATTGTGGATGACTTTGCTCTTAATTAAAAGTGCAAAAATGTCCAAGTTCCAGGAGCTCAACCTGACATATGCCGATGGCAGCGGCCGATATGTATTTGTTGTGTCACATCAGTTTTTCACTTGCTAAATGTTCAAACGTAGTGTGATGAAAACCTGAAAGACTTGTTTCTCTCGACACAGAGATGGAATAAATAACAAGGAAAAAAACCAAAATAGACTGAAAATATATTCTTATGGCCACATTGTTATTGACAGCAGGGCTGACCAAGGGTCTATAACTCAAACACAGTTCAAGAACAACAGAGAAGAAGCAAAAACTCGTGGAAAAATGGAGGATCAATGACATTTTTGCATGACAAATGACTTAATCAGTTTTGAAAATCGTTATTGATTATTCTTCCATCAATTTGCACATAAAATAATTGATTGGCTGTTTCAGGTATTTGAATTGAGCTTGAGCTTCAGTGATACTTTGCTGGTATTTGTATTTGTAAATGAATTTTTCATTCATAATGAGTGCATCTAAATTACACAGTTTGTGTAATTTGTGCAAGTCATGCAAAAATCTACAACAGGAAAAAGAAACAGACTAAAAATGTTTTGTTTTACTTTGTTTTCATCAGCATTTTGAAAACTCTTCATACACATCCCACATTTCTCACAATACCATGCATTACCACTCCCTTACACACATTTGTTCAGACCCTCAACACACATAAAGACCCCAAACTGCCTGTCCCCATCCTCAATAACTACGCTCATTCAGTCACTCATGTCGCTCTTACGTAACAACACCGAAATTCACTGCCTGGGAACCCGCGTTTAAATGTTCACTTGCAGCATGTTGCTTGCAAACTCATCCGCTCGCGCCCTTTTTACATACTGAGACGTGCACATGCGAGCACATGTGCACGCGGACACTTCCAGACACTCATGCACACATTCACAATTATAGCCACCCTCAAAAAACATACCCAGGGACAGTCTTCATCTGTGCCAGCACTCCATCTTGCCTGCTCTCACATCCTCTGTCTCTCACACTCTGTGGAGCATGCAGACCAGCTTTGAGTCAATATATCCTTCTGTACTCTCTCTCTCTCTCTCTCTCTCTCTCTCTCTCCTTGTCTCTGTTCATCGTTTGCTCTCCCCTCCCCTCCCTCTCTCCCTTCCCCTTTACTTGTGACGTATGTGCTTAAAATCCACATCAGTCGTTTTCAGACTGTGCATATAGTACTGTCACTCACTTTCTCGGCAGTGGGGAGAAATCCGGGCAAAAAGGCAGGCTTGGGAGGGAGGGGTGCTTGTGGGGTTTTGACAGAAAGGGATAGAGAGAGAGGGAGAAAGTGACAGAGAAGAAGAGCAAGACATCGGATGGGGAGACAAACAGACACTCAGACAAATACATGGCAGAACGAGCAAAGACAAACACAAAGAGACCCAGATATGTATATACAGTACATGGGGAGGAAAATGGGTGTGAAAACCCTGAATGCACACAATAGGAAACATTAGTTTGGATGGGAAAAAAGAGGGGGTGGGGGGCACTAGCTGAATGACAGAGAAAGGAAATTAAATTCAACATGTTGACTGAGCTCAACAAAACACACTGCCAACCATTAAATTACACTACCAGATTACTTTGTGTGGGCTATGACTGCAGCCAGTATCAGGCGAGCATACGTGTGCGTGCTTGTGTTTGTCTGCATGTGTCCAATTCGAGCAGAGCTGATAGTAACGGCTGCCACCTGCCACAGTAATAAAATGAATCAAAGACAACAAGGCATCAGTAGCAGTGGATTTATGTGCGATGTCACTGATGGATGTCAGCGATGGACACAAGGATGAGAGGATGAAGGAGAATATGAATGTGTGCGTGTGTGTTTTTTTTAATATAAGAGGTTTTCTAAAGAAACCCCAAACTTGACACATAGAGAATTTTTCATGTCCTGACAGTAAGTTCTACACAGTTTTACATCCCTTAAATCCTATTTTATGAGGTTTAACATATATTTAGACATGTCTTATGAAATAGTTTAAACTTAGGAAATCAATGACTTTTAGGTGGAGGTCAAAATCAATGAAAATGTGAAATTTGTGGTCCAATAACTTTTGTTTCCACATTATTATCTTCAGACTGGCTGGCGATCAAACTTCCTAAAGTGTTTTTTAATCGAGAGAATATCTGAAGGAAAATCTTTTTAAAAAAAACTTTTTTGAAATGTCACCATGAGCAGCATTGGGGTCTGTAGGAAACACAGCCAATTTCAATAAAACATGAGGCTTTGAACAAAGAGGGAAAAAAGGATGCTAAAAAAAGAAAATGATTCAGTCTCCCTGAGAAAAATGAGAGCACCATAAACCTGGGTGGGACGATGGTGGATTGGTCAGTGCTGTGAAATCACAGCAGAAAGGTTCATGGTTTGAATCCCAGCTGGGGGAGAGTTTGCATGTCCTCTTGAGTTTTCCTCAGTTTCTCTTCTTCCCACAGTCCAAAGACATGCATGTTAGGTGATTTTAAATTGGAGAGTATAGAGGTAGTGTATAGAAAGTATGAATACATGGTTAAAATTCAGTTTTGGTCTTAAGAGCTTTGAGTGGTCAGTGAGAAGTATTCTATAAATACAAGTACATTTGTTTTGTCTGATACGACAGAGCTTCTTCAGCTGCAATCAGAGGAAATAGAGGCTTTTTGCCCTTAAATGTCCCCATTTGTTAAAGATTACAACTATGGACTGTATATAAAAGACAGACATAACGTCAGATCTGAAAAGTGAAGCAAGCATCAGAGTCTTAGCCCTGAATCTTTGTAATGACCATCAGAGGACAAAATGAAGTCTAGCGCTCCCAACTGCTCATTGGATTTAAGATCTTAGCAAAAACTTTCCTCGTGAGATTACAGCCTCATGGTGTTACAGTTTGGTGGGACACTCAGGGGGTGTTGTTGGGCTGCTTTCCACTTCAGGGTTAGGGTTCATTGCGCTATTCTGCAATGAAACAATCAAGCAGCAAAGCCCCTGTGAAATCCCCTGAGCCGAAGCCCCACAGCTGTCTTCACCCCAGTCTCTCAATCATTTACCACAGTAAAGATTGTGCCACTGAGTGTTGTTGTTTGAGCCTGCTGCACAACAGCTATGCAGCAAGTTAATTTTGTATATTATGCTCCCATTTAAATCAAAGTAAACAACAAAGCAGGCTATGATTTTGTTTGATTGGCAAGTCACTGCCACATGAGCACGCTGTGTTCTTGGTTTGTCATTTAGATCCACGCTTTGCATGCATTGGCTGGTTTCAAAAAGCAGGGATGCACTAATCAGTGGGTGGTATTAGGGTGGCTATGTTCATCATTTATATACAGTTCAGGATTTCAGTCCTAGTTCATTGTGATTACCTCTACTGGCAACAAAAATCATGTCAACAGTAATGATGTGGGGTACAGCTACAATGTTTACATAGTGGAGGAGGCATTGATGCAGCTGAAAAAGTGCTTTCAGGTGGGAGAGCACATTTTGCCACTTTTTTGCCACTTTTGACCCTTTTCTAATCTTAAGAGTTTTTTTTTTATTATAACCAAGAAGACAAGAGTCCTGTAGTTTCAGCTAAACTCTGCTCCATTCCTTAACCTAAATCGAGTCATTTGGATTCTTAACTAATCAGATTTATAGACTTATACCTGTCCTATAATTACCAATATCTGCAGCAAATGCTGGTCTGACTCGCATTCAGTGGGTAGGTATAAACCTTAATGTAACTTTGCATTGTTAAAAAGTAACAGATGATCAATATCAAGCCTATTCAATTATATTAATGGTCATCTGGAAGGAGAAGATGGGTAAATACACGCGGGTGTGTGAGCGCATCCATTTATAAACAGATTTACTGTGGGTATGTCATTACGATCAGGATTGCCACATCAATACTGCGTTAACAAACCATTACGCTGTTTATTCATTAATTTGCAAAAGGAACATGTCGGCTAAATGAGTTGAAATGAGATGAATGATTTCTCACTGTACCGTTGCCAAAATGATCTATTTTTAAATAGGTGTTTTAGACATGCGCCACATGCTTCAAGTGGCTTGAAATTGATTCTCCTAAAGTAAGCATCTGCCTGAGTTCTGGTCACCCGGGCACCAAGTCTTCATGGTGTTGGCTCTTCATCCATCTGGGGTGAAAGTGAAAAAAGCATAGGTGAGCAATTTCACTCCACCCACAGTGGCAGCTATCAGAGTGCTCACAGCTGACCTCCAAAACTCTCAGACATGCTCCATCTGGCTATACACTGTAGTTCACCAGGAGGGCCCTTACAGCATGTTATGGTCATGGATGACTGACTGACAGTGAAGTACAGATTTCTGATATACTTGGGTTAGTTGAGCAAAAGTGGTTCCTATCCTTGGAGTGAATTCACTTTTTTTATTTGTTTTGCTTTGCTTTGCTTTTTAAGGATGAACTCGGTATTTTTAGACCCAAACAACAAAAATAAGTCAGTGAAGACTTCTTTGGGTTTTGGGGAAAATAGAGGGACAAGGTTGTAGAAGACTTACAGTATATTGGTTGACTTTTGTAGTCAGTGTGTATTTAGGCTATTTAGTTGTATGGCTGGGGGGCAACATGTCTGATGTGGTGGTTAGAAATACTAGGGTACCACAAGGGACAATCCTGCCTCCATTTTTGTTTACTCTGTACACCTTAAATTTCCAGTATAACAGTGAAACATGCCACCTACTGCGATACCCTGAGGTACACTGCAGTGGGTGGGTGTATGACAGGAGTCGGGGTACAGGTAGCTGGTGAGGAGCTTTGTGGAGTGGCCTGGCAGAAATCGCTTCCTCCTGAATGTCAGCAAGACACAAGGGATGGTGGTTGAATTCCAGAGGGGGGAAAAAAAACTTTGATTAAGCCCATTAACATCATGGGTGAGGAAGTTGAAACAGTGAACAGTTACAAGTACTTGGGTGTTCACTTAAATGTCAGACTGAAGGACCAACAGTGATGCTGTGTACAAGAAGGGCATGGAGGAGGAAGCTCAGATCCTCTAATGTGTGCAGCAAGATGCTGATCAGTCTGTGACTATTTGCTAAACTTTTCTTTTGCATAATCAAATTTTTTTTAAATTAATTAATTTCATTTTTGATTTGATTTTATCACTGTTGAATATGTAAAAGTTGCATTACCTTACATAATAAGGTCTTCAACTTGGACTTGTGGTCTTTTAACAACATTTTTTTTAATTGTAGATCATAATATTTTTATTTCTTTAAACCTTCAACTATACAGTGTTAAGATTAAGATTCACTAATTTGGTTTGCTGTGCTCTCAGCAGTGAAATCCATCCATCCAAAACAGCCAAACACAGAAACACAGTTTCTGCTACTTTGGAATAACCACAGCCACTATTTTTCATAGTAACATCTTCCTATCAAAGAAAATATCCATGATTCTTACACACTCCAGAAGGAAAGTGAGGGAAATATAAATGTAAAACATGCATAATCTACTCTACCTTATTTCCAGGATCACTCAGTTTGAATGTTATCTGGCTGTTAAATGGCTGATATCAGTTTTATTCACTTGCTGTGGCTAGTAGGCATCCTACAATCCATTCTGATCACTGATAAACAGAAAACAGCCCAGAGTAGGCGGGCGCGGCCTGTGGCTGTTTCGATAAGTGCATGCAAGAAATGAACTTTTCACCCTTGCAACATGCAAAACTGAACTTTCAGAGGCAGTCTGCTATCAATGTGGAATCTTCAAGTCATCAGGCTGTGTACGGTATCACTGGTTTTTCTTACATTAAAAAACAAATTTTAGGAAATGTGTTCAATCTGCTGGTAGTTCAATAGATTTTTGTGGATTTTGGTGGTTTTTTACAATTTTTTTACACCACCACAGTGGATTTTAACTAAACCGATCAATATGTGATTGAAGAGCCGACTTTCAGCTTTAACTTAACAAATGCATTACAGCAAATTTTATAAATAGGCCAGGTGAGGTCTGCTCCCTCTCTGTTCACAACTTGACTTTTTGATGTAAAATCCACTGCGGTGGTGTCCTGAGGCAGAATTGCACAAAGTGTGTCATTGTCCGAATACTTATGGCCCTAACTGACCAAACTGAAACTGTGGGTATGGCAAAATATATTTTAAAAAATGACATAGGTATTGCCACTTAAAGAGTTTTTGTCAAATTAACATATTTGAAAAAATTTGGATTTTACACAAAAAAAAAGAGGCGAAAACCCTCACAACCGCAGAGGCGAGTGAGGAGATGAGTACATTCGACTGGCAGTGGCTTAATTTGCAGTGTTCTCCATTCATGGATTCATGGATTTGTCTGGTTTACCATGTCCTGGCCAGCTGTGAGGACGCAATGCAATCAATTGTGCTTGAAGAATGACGTCTGGACAATGGTGCTGAGATATTGATCTTTCTTAGGGGTAAACATTAGGCTGCCTGGCTGGATATTTAACACAGTGGCATTGTCCATGAGCTGACAAAAGTGAAGAACAGCGAGCAGCATCCAAAGAAAACAAGCAAAGTGAGTTCCAAAAAAACAAAAAAGTGAACTCTGATAAAGAATAATGATGGATGGAGATGCACAAATTCAAAATATTATCCAGCGATACCACAGATAAAAAGAATACTTCAAAGACAAACTAAATAAACAGGAAAAAAGAGAGAGAAAAACAATGGCAAACAAAATCCACGCACAAAGCCGCGCAGCTGCCACACATGCATCAGCCTCCGTGTCAGCGTGATTAAAGCATCCACATTGCTCATGAGTATAATATGAATAATAAACATCTAGAATAAGTGAGGAAGAGATTGGTGGGAAGGAGGGAGAGGCTGCAAGCAATTTGTGGAGAAGCATTCATCCGGTCCTTCTGCATGGCAAGATAATCTCCTCCCATTACTACAGCACAAAGCAGCGCAGGTTTTCCATTAAGTGTATAACCACAGCCTCCCTAGCCTCTCACCCACCATTAGCTCTGAGATTAAGTAAACCTCTATTTACATACTTTAGCACTAGCATATGGTGGATTTCTTTTTTTCTTTTTTTGGCATGGCACAGGGCAAGAAATTGCATAAATCTTGTGATAAAAATCAAAAGAACTGCTCATCATTTCCTACACTTGCACTTCCAAGTATGTGCATCCTGTCGTACTATCTTAAATTCTTGAGTAACTTCTCTGCCTCTTCTTCTTCTGATAAAATGCAAAGCCACGGTTATGTGTGAAACCAAAAATAAAAAGTCGCTTGTAATACAGCTGTTTTTGTGTTTCCTGCATTGGCATTTCCTACATTACACATCTAAGTCCTGTGTGTGATTTTGACACTCCCTCTGTCTGTGAAAACACATCGCTCACAGGACGGGTGTGAAACACGACAATCTGGTCTTCTGCTTCACCAGTGGAAGAGAGAGAACGGTAACACTGTGACGGTATTTGTGTCAAGTTGTGTCATTTTGTGTACCCCTGAGTGAGGAAGCACATCCTGCTCAGAAGTTACTAAGTAGTGCTCACAACTTCACAATTACCTCCCAACTGCCCAAAAACTATTTTGATATTGGATAACTGCTGACTGGCATTTTTTTTTATGTTTACTCCTGACTGAAAAATTGTTCCAAAATAAAAGTTGAACTGATGTGAATGTGCGTTTCCTGCTGAGCTGTTTCCAGTCACACTCAAAATGTTGCATCCCTGTGTTTATGATGCCAACATCGGGGACAGAAAAGCAGTGGTTGTAACAGTAAAAGTCACTAACCATGCAACAATCCATGCATTCATCTTCTACTGCTCATCCGGGTCCGGGTTTGGGGTCGGGTCGTGGGGTGAGCAGTCTGAGCAGAGAAGCACGTGGCTCCCTCTCTCCATGAGCTCAGTGAAATGAAGCTGAGGTGTAAGGAAGATCTATATTCACTCCT
>VUQK01018740.1:113233-123658 GCA_015106715.1 Bujurquina vittata | reverse complement strand
GGCTGCTTTCCTGGGTATTTCCTGGCTGCTAGTTTATTCTTCACGTCACTTCTGCTTTTCAATGATGTCAAAGTTGGCATCATTGCTCTAGTCCAATCATCTTTGTGCCCGCGTACTTCAAGCCAATCAGTCTCCACTCTGCAGACTTTAAATCTCACTGCTTACCTGTCATTCTCCATTACAGATTCATTCTTGCATCCCACCTCCATCTCCATCGCCATCTCCACCTCATCCAAATCACTCAGTGCACCATCCAAGCCTCCATCTTGATCTTCACCACCACCAGTAGCTAGACTCAAGGGGCTGCCCTAATTCCTATAATCCCTGGGATCCCGTTATGCTTCAATGTGCCATCAGAGTCTAACTGCCAAATAGATTAACTGAATTCTGTATATCAATAAACAACATGACACTGGAATTTCATTTACTAAAACTGAGGGTCTGTACCACAGAGCAGGCTGTATTATTTTTCAGGACAATTCCATCAAAAAAAGCTCGAAAAGGCACCAACACCACAAGAAGCTCAGGTCTTTCACCTGAAACAGCGAAGGTGAGACATCGAAGAGAGCTGCTTGACACCTGCCAAAGCGTTTTGTTTTGGGGGGGCTGCAAAAATGCCTTTCACTCCTGTATTTTAACATGAAAGTCTGCGAGGGACTGACGGGATTTTAAGTGGCCACTGAAGAAACTGCAACATTTTTGGCACTGCATTTGGGAATGGAAAAAACTGAACAAAATGAGAACACTTTCATATAACAACAATAGGTTCACACACAATAGCATAACTCCTAAAATACTTTGATTAAGAAAAAAAATCTTAAATCAGTCCAAACATTTATTTATTTTTTTGCCAGTCCTTTCATGCATTGGCCAAAGACTGTGTTTTTGTCTTCTTGGAAGTCTGAAACAGCGTGGCACTCTATCAACATCTTATTAAGCAGCTGCCAGAGGATGCTTCCTGATGAGCGCATGATGTGAATGATGCAAATTTCCCTCCTGTGAGAAACTGTTTGAGTGGCATTTGAATTCTGCTCAAGAATTGTTAAGAGGCAGTCATCGCATTTCAAATCAACGTCAATAACAGGGGACTGAGTGACTTTAACAGACAGGTTGGCGGCTGCATTTTTTAACAGGTGGCTAGCTGTGGATGTTCCCCCAGGGTGGCAGTTGGTGTCACAGGTGCTGCTCGCACTCCACATCACTCTGCTTTGGGGGGGTAGTGGTGGTGTGCGGTGGTGTTGGAAGAGAGCGCTGTTCTGTCAAGGTGTATTATTCTTTTCACCACATGCTAAATCCTGCATGCACAGCTCCTAGTCAGGCACAAGAAGCCGCTCCCTTGTCCTTCTTTTGGTCGCTTTCAGCTCTTCCTCCCTTCATTGATATGATCTACTATGAACATAGACTTTTACTTACACCGTCCCCATTATATCAGTCTTTCTCCTTCTTCCTTTTCTTCCTCTGAGGGTTTTTTTTTTGGTGACACAGACAGATTCCATTAACCCTATCTGTGATTTGTCCTTAACTTTGACAAGCAGGGTCACCCACCAAAAAAAAGAAAAGGAAAAAAAAAACAGGTGTGGGATTTTTCTTCATCTACATTCAAGCACAATGTCACTGAGCAAGTTTCCATTTTTCTAATGTTTTGTGACAGCCACAGCCAGCGACGCAAAAGGAAGAATGACCTCTGTCAAATAAAATGACAGACTGACAGAATGATATTCCCTCGGGTTAAATGTGTTATTTCACTTTTTCTTTGTTTGTTTTATATACGTCCCCTCACTCTTTTGTAGTTTTACGTGCATAATGGGCCCCCTGTGGCATTTAGCTTTGCTGTTGTTTTGGTCTCAATTGACTGTTTTCATACAGCGAGTTCCTGTGCAGTGTGGAGCTGAGAACATGCCACTGGATCTGATGCATATAGAGTCAGGTTGCTCAGGAGGTTTGAGGTTACCCTATTTCTTGTTTTATCACTCATGAGATTGAATTACTCTCCTGCTGACGCTGATCTCCGACCAGCCTGCTGCTCCAACTCTGAAGCAAAGCTCAGCACAAACACAGCCGCAATATTTGCCACTGACCCAATTAGATCCTGAATAGATACCGTGACACACGAAACTCTCTCTTTCGCTGTCCTTGTCCCTCCCCTCCAATTTCTTATTTCTATTCCACTGTTTTTGATGAATGGCTTTACTTTTGAGGAAAAATGACAACTCAGTGATTAATTGCACATGGTCTTTCTCTTTTACCCCCCCTCCCCCCATTCTATTTCAATTTATGTTTCTGCACCCTAAAAAAAAATCTATCTTTACTTGGGTTTGCCCCATCAGCATATTCCCCTAAATAAAGCATGGAGAGAGGTTGTGGTGGTTGCAGAGAGCGGTGGAGGGAAGTGTGGCCCAGAGGCAGAGCATCGGGCATGTGCGAAATGGAGGGTTGAATGGACAGAAAGGGAAGGGGAGAGACGAGCCAACTGCTCCAGATCAGGAGTGTGAAGGTGACTGCAGTGAAGAAGTCAGAGAAATGCATTTTAAAGAGAAAACAGACAGAAAAGAAGAGGGAATATTCACAGAATAAATACAGCGATATGAGAATGAAACAGAGAAACAGATGTCAGAACCATTTCCACACGGGAAATCAGTGAGCGCCTTCAGAATTCCAAATCCTTTCATAATTTGAAGAAAAAATGGCAACACATGAATGAGCATCGGGGCAGCAGATGAAGGAGGAGAAGGGTAACGTATTGAGATGGCAGCAGTTGCAGCGAGGTGTGCAGCCAGCCAGCGTCCCCTGGCAGGACGTCACGCTGTGCTTAATGAAGCAATAGTGCAGGCAATTAGTCCCTGATAGGACATTATCAGTCACCAATAAGTGAATACTTCATTAAACACAAAACCATCCAATAGCCTCTCTTCTTTGGCCTCTCGCTTTTGCACACCTACAAACAGGCATGTTTGTAAACACACACAGCTCAGATAACAACCGTTTAGAGCTGAATTATTTCTTAATATCATTGCGAGTAATTTGCAACTGAAAGTATGATCTCATTTGGGAACAAAAAGTTTAGAGAGGCAAGGTTGAGATGCTTTGGACATGTGCACGACAGGGATATATTGGATATGTTGGACAAAGGATGTTGAAGATAGCGCTGCCGGGCCGGAGGAAAAGAGGAAGACCACAGACAAGATTTATGGATGCAGTGTAGTCGGTGTGACGACCCTTAAAGAGAGTGGCTGAAAGAAGAAGAAAACGTGCTCTCAATAATGTGGCAAGTGAAAAAGAAACAGGTGTATGTAATGACAAAATACTTAATGTGTTTTTCTTGAAAGCTCAGCTCCTCAGCTCCATCCACACATGCAGCAGCTCATTCATCTGCATCATTTTATAGCTCGTGGTTGTTTGCTACAGTCGGAAACGCACACAGTACTGTTGTGTTAGTAACCTTCTGATGTATTTACCATCCTGTCACATGCCAACAGAGTCCTTTCACTCCCTTCAAAGCTCAGAGAAGCTGTCAGATGGTGTGTATTTGTAGATTGTGAGTGCTATGCAGAATTCTGCAGACCTAGGTGTTATAACAGTTTCCCATCATCAGGGCAGCGTCAGACATGAGGAACAACCAGTAATGTGAGATACTCTTGTTTATGTTCACGCTGTTGTTGGTCCTTTAGCTTGTCCTTTCCTGTGGAGAAGATAAAATTCTTAATACACAAAGAACATGGTCAAGTTAAAAAAAAATGTTTCCTGGAGCCTTGGTTCTTACTTTCTGATCGCTGACTTTTTCCCGTCCTATTGATAGCTGTGGTTTCCTTCCCTCTCCAAGACAACGTTTTAACCAATCTGCAGTCAACCTGCATGTGGTATCATCACCGTTTGGCTGACACGCCTTTGGCTTTCTGTAGAACTACATGCAAATGTGCTTCTGTAGCTTGTATTGTATCAATCTGACACAAATGCAGAACCCTGAATCTGGCCTAAGTATCTGACCACTTTGCCATTTCGCTTACAAAAAGCTGCAAAGCTTTAAATTTCACTCACAATTCATGGTTTCTGTCATCACATTGCTGCTAGTTTCAACCTGTGTGGAAATCGTCTTAAATCTAAAAGCACGATTCACCTCTCTTCTTACATTTGATTAACTTAAACAGCTTTCAGAAAGATGGGGATTTTAATTTTACAGTGAACATGTTGAATAACTTGTTCATCTTAAAATTGATTCCAAACTCTGGTCCTCGTCCTCCCTTTAAACATTACAGCAAAATAAAAATGAAAAATTGTACTACAGTAGATAAATAAAATTTCTTAAAGTTGTTTTACTAAAAGTTGAAAACTTGAAAAGAAGGGGCTGCATCAGTATTTCCATGATTTGGCTGCATGCTGCACAAGCTGCACCGCTACCTTCAGCCAATGCTAACCAAGCAAACAAAAAATAAATAAATAAATAAAAGAAGTTAATTTCTACTTAAGTCAACAATACAAAGGTCTACACTCCATTGGGAGCTGACTGGGGCATGAAATGCACATTATTGCACTCACTTGTGTGTTTCTGTGAAGGTAAGGGGTAAAATAAGTTTCCACTACTTCAAAAAAAAAAGCAAAGTGCTAAATAAGGGCTTTGGTTGGAAGGACTAAGCATATTTGAGCGTGGCGAAGGTCTGATCGCACTGGGAATGGGTTCTTCACTAGTTTCCCTCTGCAGCACTGCTTCAATGGGCAAAGAACAGAGGAATGAGGGAGGGGGAGGAAAAAAAAGGGAAAGGGCTGAGAAATGGAGAGAAAGCATAAAAATTAGATTATGCTTTACTTCCAGCTTTTGTTTCCTTTGAGCACAACAAAAGGTCTTTTCTCCATTTACAGGGAGCAATAGGCTACCGGATTCATACAAAGTCGTGTTTTGGTAAAATGACAACATATTTTTCACTGAAGAGGCAAGACACAGCTGCTTTGCATTTCTGCACATTTTGAAGTGAGGTGATATTTATGTGAGTCACGGGTCGTGCAGCGGCTTTGTCCTGTGAAGTGAGACAAAGTTCACTGACTGACCGCTGCAGAGCAAAACAAAATGCCAAGGAGAGGAAGAACAGAGCTTATCTGGAAAGTTACACATCGCTCCGATGGCCAGAGGGCTGAAATTGTTTCATTTGTGTTACTTTTTTCCAAAGCAAAAATAGGACTTAAAGTTGATATTGTACATTGTTGATACTGAAGTTAAAGATGATTCAGGTTAAATTTAAGGTGTACTTTCAACAAGAACAGCCAATGTGTTTGAGCTACTTTGGCAGTCAATAAACTGTGTAGAGTTTAATAGGAGAGGGCCCCGGGGAGCTGAAAGCCCATTAAATCCTTTGCCTGACTAACTAACAGCACCAAATCTGTGAAATCCGTTAGTTAGAAAAAGCAAGGATGAAATAAAAACAGGATTGTAAATGCAATTTACACACACACACACACACACACACACACACACACACACACACACACACACACACACAGTATACTGTATACACTAGGCTGCCAATGGAGAGATAATTTCACAACACTTCAAAAAGTGAATCCACTGCGATTAAATTGGCAACATTTAGCATCCCATGCATCAGCGCATGAAATCATTGCTTTAAGCTTAAATTAATATCTACATTTTCTTCAGCAGTCAATTAATTAACCTCTCAAATCACAAAGTTCCCCCACCTATTTTTTTCTCTAGCTGCTTCAAAAACATTTTTCTTCATATTTATCGCTGTGTGTTTTCCACTCTCTCTCTCTCTCTCTCCATATATATATATATATATGGAGAGAGAGAGAGAGAGAGAGACATGTATGGTGCCACAAAAACGGGGTGTCTAAGAAGTACAAGCTTTAGAAACTGCCAAGCAAAGACTCACAGCCTTGGCTAACTGTTTGAAGATATAGCAGGGAGATAGAAGCCAGGAGAATAAATCAGATGCTTACCACTGAGCTATCCAAGGTGTGCAGTACCTGCACAGAGTAAGGCAAGCACTGAGGAGTCAGCTAAATGGGAAAAACAAGATCTGGGCAATCAACACCTACGCCCTGCTAGTCATCAGATGCCCTTTTGGGATAATAAGCTGACCAAAGGAGGAGACAGAAGCCACTGAAATCAAGACAAGAAAGCTCCTTACCATGCATGGAGGGTTATACCCCAAATCCAGCAGCCTGAGACTGTACACTAAGCAGAAGGAAAGAGGCCGAGGACTAGTGAGTGTCAGAACCACTCTCCACGATGAAACAACAAGGATCCATGAGTATATTAGGAAGATGGTCACAACTGATCATGTGCTTAGTGAGTACCTCAGGCAGCAGAAACCCGAGAAAGAAGAGTTGCAGGAACCATCAAAGAAGAACAGGATGGCATTGCACGTACCAGCAGCAGATAGAAAAAGTGGCTGATATCAAAAAATCCAACAAATGGCTGGGCAAAGTTGGGCTGAAGGATAGCACAGAGGCGCTAATCATGGCAGCTCAGGAACAAGCTCTAAGCAACAGGCAAGACCCCAGGGGATGGCTAACCAACTAGACACAGTAGTGGTGGACAAGCAGATGAGGAAAGCTGCAGTAACAGATGTAGCAATAGCAAGCAACAGCAACATGAAGAAGAATGAACATGAGAAGCTCAATAAATACCAAGGGCTGAGAGAAGAGCTAGAGAGGACGTGGAAGGTAACAGTGATCCCCACAGTAATCACAACACTCAGGGCAGTGACCCCCAAACTGGGAGAGTGGCTCCAGCAGATTCCACGAACAACATCTGAGATCTCTGTCCAGATGCTGCATGGGACCCTCAATCTCCCAGGCCTCTGGAGGACAAGGACCACCTGCAGGGCGAGTGGGGATTTTTGTATACACTCCTTGTGCTTGCTTTAATTAATTCAAAGTGAACATCAGCTGCAGCATTATGACACTTGCACTATGTCAGGCCAATCACTTTAAACAATATTGCAACAGATTTTAAATGACACATACAGCAGCTTGATATGACAGCATTGTCTTATGCGCAGGTTGAGTTCCACCCAGATTTTTTTTTTCATTTTACCTCTGCCTCTTACCTTTGTGATTATGTTCACAGATGCCATAATCACGTTAAACAAACACATTTATTCATTAATTTGCCTGATTGTGTTTATGATCAGAGATTTCCCCAGCTGCTATCACATTGCATCTGCACTCTATGTGTCCGTTGGGTAATTTCTACAAAAACTGTGTCTTTGTAAAAATCAATTATGGATGATTTAGGTGTTTGTTATGGACTCCTGTATGCCACTGTTGTCTTCAAAGACTGGCCAGAGAGATCTAAATGTATCTGTTTTGTTTCATCTGTCAGTGTGCTGATCCCTGTTGTGCATTTTGTGACTTGCATCTACTGATTGAAGCATTACTTATCCTGTGGATAGGGTTCAACTTGTGTATTTCTCCTGGACATTGGCATTGGCCGTCTGTGCAGAAGTGATGCTGTGAACCATACATTTGTAAGGACAGGCCAACAGATTGGTTGATCAGGGTTCAAAAGGTTTATTACTTTTGCATCTTGAATCTGAGGTCTGTTTGTTTTTTACCAAACTGTACTGAAATGAAACATAAACTGATCCAAACAGAAAATGGCATATCTGCAGCAAGACAACATCACTGCCCTTTCTGTTCTTGAGGACACAGGCAGCCAGCTATATCTATATAGCTTTCTAATCCAGACATATTTAGCTGGATAATCACCTTCCAAGATATAATCCTCAGGTTAGCTAAGCCTTTGTACACATACACTTCATTCACATATGCCATCCAAGAAAAACAAGAAGCGCACTCAGGGTAAGTAGAAGGAACGAATAATATATTCTTTTCTTCTATCTTATTTTGCTGTCTGTATACATGTGCTGTACTAATGATTTATAGTGAAGTTTTTAATAATTCAAAACAACTACCACTGGCTATGGTTCATTTGGGAGCATGCATCGTACAGAGAACGTCTGCGGCAGCCTACTCACACTGACTAATGAGACTGACAGGCATTTCCTCTCTGCTTTATAATATTTAATTATATGGACGCTGAGTTTTGCTGTACAAGCCAACAGATGGCCAGGCCTGTGTTTTCATTTGTTTTGGTTCACCATTTGTGCCCTTGTTGCTTGCTACAATGAAATCACATCGGCTGATGTATTTAGAGCGGCTCATTGTGTGATTATCAGGCTGGCCTCCAGAAATACAGGGAATGAGAGCTTGTAATTAGACCAGAAATTCCCCAAATGAGAAATTCCCCAAATGAAGAGACAGGGAAAACATGAAAACATATCTCTTTCTCACCCTATTGTTCCCCTATCTGCACAGAGACCAGAGGTGACAGTCTCATTTTAGACCCGTGACATGAAATCAGTGCTGGATAGGGGAGGAGGAACGTGAGGTGGAGAGGTGTTAAGATGGATGAAGATAAGGTGGAGTGTAGCGCTTGATTGCATTTCTGCTGGTTGCTTATGGATCAGACACAGACTGGTTTAGCTCCTCTGAGACTGACCGTCTTCCGAGTGGACAGCAGGAGAACAGAAACATAAAACTAAAACTACAAGAAAACAGGGACAGTACAAAGAACAGTGAAGCTACACCTGAACTGACAATTTATCTGAGCAGAGCTCTGTGTCCTTTTTGTGACTCATACTTTTTGTTCTTAATTCTAAAATTAAATTGTGACAGAATTCTAGGATTAAGATTTTTTATTTTATTTTTGGAAAAAAAAGATTCTGATTGAAATTAAAGAATAAACCAAATCAGATTGATCTTCTGAGATCAAGATTATGAAAAAAAAAAGTCCTAACCCAAAGATTTTGTTTTTCAGTATCTCTAATCCTCTCCCATACACTTTATGTCTAGAATATGGGTATGAAGACCTTCATTTTAAAGGATAAAATTTTTTTTGTAAGCATAGCAGAGTCATATCTTATTTTTACTTGGTGTTGGTAGCTTAAGGCTACATTTGCCATTAGCAGAACGTGCCTCAGGAATTGACTTTATCTTTGATTTTGCTGCACTGATTTTTATCCTTTAAAAAAATGTCCATAATGAGTCTGGCAACATTATGAATGTACAGTAATGCTCGACTGTGTGGTGGTATGGTCTTCAAAGGATTTGGGGATTTCAAACATTTTATTTTTCCTTTCAGCTTAGATTAAATCAAACTTTAACAAGATCTGAATAAGCTTGAAAATTTTCCATTGAAAGAGAATATCTGTCATACTTTCATAAAAGATCGACATAGCCAGCATGATATCATTACATTTTATAGCGTGGAGTTTTTTGGACCCAGAATTAACCATAAGTGCTAAGTTGTCAGCTAAGGTGCATCCACAAACTGCAGTTGAATGCGCTGGAATGCACAGACACAGACTTGCTATGTGGTGCTAACATATTAATAACACCAGAGGTTCACTCACCAAGACTGAAGAATAAACCTCTTGATCAGGTTGTATGGCTATAGGAGAGGCTACACCTAGCAGGCAGCCAGCAGCACCCATGGTCGGTTGAAGTGGCATCGCCGTGAAGACAGTATAAGTTTAAGCCTTAATACAACTCAAGCAAGGGAGTTTTAAACACAGCTTTTATGAAATGGAAAATAAGTTATCGAGATCCTTTTTTGTATCATGTTTATTTTTAAGGGGAGTCTGTGGAGCCAGCACCGGTCAAAAGTTTGGACACACCTTCTCATTCAGTGGTTTTTATTTATTTACTTTATTGTACTCTGTAAATTAATACTGAAGTCATCCAGACCATGAAGGAGCACATGAGGAAGTAAACTTAAAAGTGTTAAACAAACCAAACTATTATATTTTAGATTCTCCAAAGTCGGGTCCTTTTGCTTTGATTACAGCTTTGCACACTATTGGCATTCTCTCAGTCAGCTTCATGAGTTGCTGACCACTGGTTGGCCCTCACTCTGCGGTCCAACTCATCCCAAACCGTCTCATTTGGGTTTAGATCAGGTGATTGTGGAGGCCAGGTCATCTGAAATAACAGTCTATCACCCTCATTCTTGGTCAAATAGCTCTTAAATAGAAATCGCCAACAGTGTCACATGTCCTCCTCCAGCCTTCACAGTGGGAACTACACATGTAGGAATCATCCACTCACCTTTTCTGCATCTTACAAAGACATGGTGTTTGGAACCAAAAATCTAAAATTGGACCAAATGACAGATTTCCACTGGTCTAATGTCCATTCCTTATGCTCCTTGGCCCAAGCCATTCTCTTCCTCTTGTTGTTCTTCCTTAGAAGTGGCTTCTTTGCAGCAATTCACCCATAAAGTCCAGATTTACACAGTTGAGATGTGTGTGCTGCTTGAACTCTGTGAAGCATTTAGGTGGGCTCTTATCTGGGGTGCTGTTAACTTTCTGCGGCTGGTAACTCTGATGAACTTGTCCTGTGCAACAGAGG
>VUQK01018740.1:76940-88446 GCA_015106715.1 Bujurquina vittata | reverse complement strand
TTTGGTGGAATATTGAATTTTAATATTGGCTCTGAAAATGTAATCCACCTAGAGATCTCTTTATATTTTCATAATAAAAGTAGAGGTTGAATAAGTGCAGTGGGTAAAGGGTGAGTTATGAAACGCTTTATTGTACAACGCTTTATTGAACAATAATGCTGCACTGTTGCCCCCTTGTGGCATAGAAATGTACAGTTTTATTAAGCCTGACATAGAAGAGGTGTTTTTACTGTTTCCTATGGAACTGATGCCTGAACCTGATCTGCAAATGTGCGATCGGATTATACTTGAGTAGCTGTTTCTAAGTTTAGAAATGGGTGAGGCTCTGTTGTAAATAAAATGAGCAGTGCTGCATATAATCATTAGAATTTAGCAATATTTGATAAACTGGTTACTCAAATCTGAATCATTACACCTATAGGAGAACCCGCTTTTCTAGTTATGATATCTGTAGTGCAGAGAAATATTGCTTAGTTGTATTGTGTGAAAATTGGTAGGGGAGGTGGTTAAAATAAAAAAAAAAACTATTAGTCGATTTTGGAAAAAAAAACGCATTTATTGTTGAAAATTGATAACTTAAAACATCTGAGCAAAAAAGCAAAAACTGTCCAAAAAGCTTTTGTACAAATGGATTAGATACAATTCAACTCATGGTTTCCCCAGTTTTCTTAGATAACGTGAACACCCAGTAGCTCAAAATAACTCAGAAAACTAACAAAAAAGATATACAATTAAAGTAGTATCCATGCTATGGCAAAAAGGGGAATGGTAACCAAAGCCAAAACACTGCATTATTGAACTCAGAATGCAAAATGGTGTAAGGCATACGCAGTCCCCTGACTGAAGCACTGCAGGGACCGTCCTCTCTCCTCCAAGCAGCTTTTAATGAAGAATAATGCTAACCCATTTGCTGTGTGCATGCTGTTTTTACTGCTTTTGATTTTTCAGAATATTGCAAGACCCCTTTAGGATTCCTAACAATGTACGGTTACAATGTACAAATATTATTTTACTTATGAATTAATTCAGTTTAACTTAACTCAATGGGAAGATGGATTTTTGGTTTAAAGAAGAGACTACAAGTACTTAAAGAGCTGAACCACTGCATCCTGAACACGTTCACTGCAACAGTGCACACTCCAGAAGAATCGCATGGTCCACGACAAACATGTGGAAGAAGGAGATTAGGAATTCAGGTTCCCAGAAAAGGAACCTCAGCCAACTAGGAAAAAGAAGGCAGGGCCAAAACTGAGACTGCCAAAGGAAGAATTGATTAGGAACAAACTGAGACTCCCAGGCCACGTGTTCCTCTTAAACTCGGGTTTGGAGGAAAAAAGTGCATGAGAAGCTGGAAGAAACTCAAAATATCAAAAACCAATTATTTCAACAAGTCCTATCCTGCTCTTCACAGGCAGAACTGGAAGTTGTACATATAAGAAAAGTGTAATACTTTCACCAGTGTTTGGTACGTGTACATCAGCCTTTAGTTGGTGTGTGCGCACGTCACTTCACAGCTGTCCCTTTAAACTATCTTGCTTTTTGGACTTTCAGCATTTAGGATTTTATTTCACAGAATCACTCCATCTCTCCTCCAGATAAACAGAAATCTTACTGCCTAGAAACACAACCAGGGGGAAAAATAGCCTATCACTGGTCTCCTCAGAATGGAAGGGTTTTTTTCCACCACTGGAAAAATAAAAAATATTTGGGGTTATTGTCTCAAAATTTAAACTTGCTCAGAAGTTTCAGTCAATAAGTCAAAATTTTGAGATACATAAACCTGCCAGCTCTGCATGGCATTTATTTATTTTCCCGTGGCAGAAACAAGCTTCCACAAATCAGACATGAAACAACAAAACACTTTTCAGCTCAGTTCTATTTGCGCTTATCATAAAATAGTGATTGTTGGACACTCTGCCATTCAGCAGCAACAACAAGGAAATATTAACCACGTGCCACAGTAACTTCTCTTGTAATTTCTCTGCAATCATTCAGGAAGTATTTCTGGAAATTGAGAATAAAGCAGATGAGAATAGTTGCCATCTTCTTTTCTCTTAGATAATTTTTCATAATCGCAAACATTAAATGTTTCACTCAAAGTCTCCCTGAGGTGGTTTGGCCATGACATGAATTTCAGTGACTGACAGCTGTGCACTGATCTTGTATGGGTCTTATCCACAGAGCTGTATCCTGGGGTGGGGGTGGGAGTGTTGCCTTTTAGCTGTTAAAACTGATGGGATGAACTGGCAGTAGAAACAAAAGCAGGCGAGATGCTGAAAGAATGGTTCTTCTTTAATGTCACTTTAAAGTCCAAAGGATGTTTGTTGTAAGGAACCTCTAGTAGTTGATGCTCTGCAGATATGTGAGGATGTGCTGGATCTTCACCAAGCGTTCTCTGAGGCTGGTCATGGAGAGGACAGAGAGCTGGTAGCGAGGGTCGATTGGCAGAACGGCCAGCAGCCACCAGCAGCAGGCTGGACCATTCGGAGTCGCCTAGAAGAAAGGAGGAAGAGCGCAAATAGCTTTCAGGAACCCACAAAGCTTTGCCATGACTACTACCACTACTGCTACTCCCTTTAACGTTAATGAACAATGTGATAATCACGTCTGAACCATGACAAGAATAATTTCACACATCTCTGAAAACTAGTTCTAATAAGCAGGCAAAGCCTGTTTCTCATTTCAAAAAAGATGTAGATTTCAAGGCGAGAGGAAATGTCATTTTTGCATCATCAACAACAAAAACAGACTCGTAGTGATGTTACAAATACAGACATCCAAATTAAATAAGCACCGTTAATACAAATCTTATTACACTCTGAAACTTAAGGATTAGAGTAGAACTGCATCTTGTAGTTATCAAATTATTCAATATATTTTAATTATTCAAACTCTGAGAAAAAGCTTTTCACTTTCTTTCAGTCCCAACTACACATACATATACACAAACTAAATCGTAATCTTTTGTAGCATCACAACACAGTATTTTGGACTTTAAATGCATTGACTGCAAAAAACCCAGCAATCGATACCTCAAAAACTGATGATCTATCAGAGGTGTACTTACATCCATTCATGCATGAAACTGATTCAAACTACTCTGCTTATATAGATTTTTAAATCCCGCACCAAGTCAGGGTTTAACTTAATTCTAGCTTGGTACTTATTACACAACTTAGTTTTTCCTGATGTACAACCAAATGCAGTATTTAGCCCTGTGATGCTGGAAATCACATTTTAGGGCTCAGAGTCAGAAAGCTTTAAAGAAAATTAATTATTTGAGGTAGAAAGCCTGAGCCAGTTAAAAAACGTACTCATCACTTAACATGGGATTTGCAGTTAGGGATTTCAAGTGAATGATGTTTATTACTGTGTGTGCTACAGTTCATTTTATGGCAAATAATCTGTTTATTTCTGCATGTTATCCTGTGACAATCATATTCAGAAATTTGTATCGAGAATAAAAAAGTTATCGTTGATGCTTTGCTATTGTGTGGTAAAGTCTTTTCATGACACTGTTCTGATGCAACAGGCCAGCCAGGATTAGGTATGAAGCAACCTTTAAGCTCTTTAGCCTGTATTGTCAATAGAGTCTGCCCAGTAGGTGTCCAAAGAAGTGAGCAGTAATCCCCTTTAATGCTGCAGGCTGCAAGTCGAAGCTACAGCTGAGTGAACACAACAGCTACGTTCAGGTATTAAGATGTCTGACGCAGGTGTGTACATGGCAATATGGGTCTCCCCAGAAGGAAAGTGTATCGAGTTTCAAATGGTTCAGTTTCAGAATAATTTAAAGTCCAAGTAATGCCAGATTTACAGACTGTGCAATGTTTTCAAGAAAATGATTTTTGTTGTGCTCACTTCTGATAATAAATCTGCTTGACGATGAACTAAGCTGCCATCTCCCTACTGCGCAGTATTTTTACAAACTGTTCTGCTATACAAACAATATAAAATGACTCACACCACTAATACTTTTTCTCATATTAACTCCCACTGTGAGGAGGCACACCTCAGCAGATGTTTAATTATGCAGAAGGTTTCATTTTCCAGCTCAGTTATTCTAAATTGACCATGAATTACAAGTTATCCCCTTGTTTATAGTTCACCATATTACTTTAAGCACACACACAAACATGTGCACGCACGCACGCATGCACATTGAAGTCCAAAACATGGTTGAAGTGTAATGTTTTCTGTCTAATATGGTAGTAAATGCAAGTGAACCACAGCACGTTTTGCAGCTAAATGCAAACAAACACTTAAATCTACTTCAGTGAGCTCAAAGATTTGATTATTTGTTGAGTGATGTGAGATATTTAAGAGTGTAAGATGATATTTAATCTGTGTAGAGATATTCAGATCTTCAAAGATGAAAGTTTAGATACACTGTGCGAGAGCTGTACCTGGATGTCAGCTTCTCTTTCTGGCATTGGTCCAAAGTGCTGCAGGATTTGGTTGTGGAAGTGGTTCTTCAGGTTCTGGAACCAATCTCGGGCCTGCTCATACACTGCATCGTGCAGCTCTTGTAGTCTTGCTAGCTCTTCACCATCTTCCACCTGGCAAGCAAGAATAAGTTAATATACTTTTGAACTGGTTAAAGTTAAAATGACTCACTCTTCTTGTGATGTGAACCCCACCCTTCCACTAAATGACAGTCACTGTGGCTCTTACTCTGCTATCCTCCAAGTGCTCAATGTCTGCAGTACTATAACCGTCCTTCATTCCTCGGGAAAGGACCCGGAAGCGTTTTCCTCCAATGGTGTCCACCACTGAACGTCCATCAGGGAGGAAATGGACACCCCTGATGATCAGCATACAGCCATAATCTGCAAACCTGCAGGAAGGTATATTATAGTTTATTTAGAAAATGTAATTATGACAGATTGTTCTAATGACCCCTCAATGGCCTTGTGTAATTAATTACATGCAATAATGCACGCACTGAACTCTAAGCAGAAAATCAGACTGAACAAGCTTTCATAACTAACAAGTAATGTTGCATAAAGACTTCTTGCATAAACACTTAATGATTTATACAAACCAGAACAGTGTCTGTGCTTGCATGCTTACCCTTTCTGTGAGTCACTAATACACATCCCAAACTGCCGGGTGCCTGTGTCCATGCAGCGGCGAATCATGAGGCGGTAGCGTGGCTCAAACACATGGAGGGGACAAGGCACGGTGGGGTACGCCATGGTACACACAAAAATAGGCACATTCTTTGTCAGGCTGCAGAGAAGGAAGTAAAAAGAGAGAGACCGTTTAAGAACTTCAAAAACCTGCATAAAATGATGATAAACATGATACAACTGAAAAGCTCCTTACTCTGAAAGCTCTCTGGTCTCCTCCTGATGAGTTTTAGCCCTATCTGCATACTCGCGACTCAAATACTGTTTGATCATCATGTCCAAGAGTATTGTCACCTTGAATTTCCTACATGCCAGATACTGAAGATAAAATAGATAAAGGTGAATAAAAACAAGAAGCATGGAGCACATTTTAATTAGCAGACAGCAGCAAAATCAGCATACATTTTTTGTAAATTTTGGGTCTCTCACCTCTTTGAGACTCTCTTTGCAGAGGGGACACTGGGGCATGTGATCCAAGCAGCGTTCCAGGCAGTTTTTACAGAAGGTGTGGCCACACGGGGTGGTTACAGGCTCATAAAACAATCTGCATTGGTCACAGAGATCCAACAATCAGCTGGTTGTTCTAGATGCAAGCAGTCTGGCTGTTGAGTCTTATCCATGAGCACTGATGTGAGCAGGCAGTAAATATGGCACGCAAGGATGTGCTTACCTCATGCAGAGAGAACACTCCAGGTCACTGGGGTCCAGCAGATCCTCAGGAATTGTTCTCGTTTTAGGTTTGGTGGTTCTTTGTTTGGAGCATTTTGCCACACCTTAAGAAGAAAGGGTTTAATGCTAATTAATTTAAAGTTTTATATATGACACTGATTTGACAGCAGAAGGACTGATTTGCATTAGAACTTAAATCCCAGAACAGTAGGAAACAGACTCACCTTGTTTTTTATGCCTTCTACTTCCACTGTCAACTACACGGGATTCTACGTCTGACACTGACAACTTCCTCTTTAGGAGGCTTCCCTTGTCCTGGTCCCCCAGTTGAGGAGCAGACCAAACTCTCTTTAGCCCCTCCTCACCAGAATTAGAGCTATGTGATCGTAGTGAATGAGCTCGGCTCAGACCGGGGCGCTCCAAACTTTCCCAGCGTTTCTGCACAATGACAAAGGATAAAAAGATGACGGTGGCTCCTTAACTGGTGTGGATACAACTACTGCCATTAACACATCCATTCATAAACTCTGACTGAGCTTCATTCTTTATTGTGATAATACCTCCTGGTTTTCCAGATGGTGCGCAGAGGCAGCACGGACTTGCTGCTGCTGTTGCCTTTGAACTGGCCTCTGTGGTTGAGCTTGGGCATCTGCCACAAGGGTTTTACTGCGCAAGTGAGACAATGTGTTCTGTGTTGTTTCCCTCAGGCCAACTTTCACATTCTCATCACCAGGGGAGAGCAGGTCGCACAAGATCTGTGAAACGCAATCAGCATGCCATTGAGATAACACCTAAAATCATTGACGCCATCCTGAGAAACTTAACAAAAAAAAACCCTGAAGAAGAAACTAGTCTGGATATTAGAGGACTCAGTGTTATGGAGCTGGTGTCCCAAATGTATCAGATTTTCTAATTATATTTCAAATGACTCAAACATGTGCTGTATTTCAGTAACTCTGACCTATGCAGGTGGAGAGAACAAAGTTATGTACATACATTGTTGGATACTGACATTTATTGTTTTCCAAAATCTATTTAAGTAACAGTTATATGATTAACATGGGTCTAAAATGCAGATGCTCAGCTTTTTTTCCCAAAGGGTTGAACCATATATTGTGTTCACCATTGAAGAACTACAGCCCTTTTTATACACAGCTCCCTTTCTTCATGGGTTCATATTGCTGTTTTTTTCCACACAGTGAAAACAGAGTGCAGCAAAGGGAAACAGATTTTTTTTTTGTCCAAACAAACAGGCTGTTTTAAAGACTTGGATTAAGCCCAGTCCTGTACTAAAAGAAAATTTAGATGAAACTCTCCGGTAGAAAAAAATGTTGATGGTTTACTACTCGGCTTAACAGAGCCTGAACACTGACACCGTTTTCTCTAAAATTGCATATTTAAAAAAATATTTTTCATCAGAGTATTTCCACAGGAAACAATGTGCAGGACCCTGACAGAAATATGCATGCATCAGCATCGATGTTTAAAATTTTTACTTTTATACTCCTATTTTAGCAGATGTGTTGTAACCATATGCTGAGCTAATTTTCAATGTTGTGTCATCTTAGTGAGGGCAATGAGGATGGATATGATTTAATTAGTTTCTCTATGCTTTGGTACTGAGGAGGCTGTTAGGACTCTAAGCGAGATCGCACGTTGCACAACTTTGGTTTACTGGTGCATGCTGTCCAGCTTCTGCACTGTAGCAGGAAGATGTCAAGTTTGGAAAAAAAGGCTATTTCCAAATCAAAAGCATGAGAAATTTAGTTAAGAAGCCAACACATCCATAACCCTAAATGACTGAACTAACGCATTTCAAATGCAATTGCACAAAACCTTTGTATCAGCAACTGAATATATAACAGGCTCAGCACAAAACAGCGAATTGTCATGCTATGCAGATGATAGGGCTGGGCGATATGGACCAAAAATAATATCACGATATGTTTTAGCTGAATGGCGATATACGATATATATACGATAGATTTTTTCTTCCCAAAAGGTATAGACAAAAAGGCACTTCTGAGTCACACTGGCACTTTTATTTTTTTAATTCAGTTGTAGATGTACATGAGAAATAGCTCAAAAATAAATAATCGCCATCTTTAAATAATAATGCTTCTCAAATAAATTAATGCTTTTTCCCTCCATAACGAAACACTCACAGCATTGCTATAAAAATTTAAACACAAAAGATACTGAGTAAAAACAGCAAAAGGCTGACTTATTCTTTAAAAATCAGTCTGCAGTGAAGTAGACTTCACCAAAGTACTTCCTCCTGTACAGCCAATACTCTGTGCAAATAACAAAACATGTAAACAGACTGAATGAACAAAATTCCTTCAGTCACAAAGTTTCTCGCTAGCTCGGTAAATCCACAGACATATGCACCGAAGTATTACAGTAACAGGTCCACCTGCTCAATGAGGCATCTACGTGTCCGTCGGCTGCATCACGAACACTTTCGTTATTAAGGTCATGTGACTTACGGTACAACGGGCGCAATATGAAGACATAAAACATGGCAACAGCGGAGGATTTCAGGTTTCCAGAACTCTCTGACGTCACTGGAAAAACTAGCTACATTTGTCGCTAGTCGCTTTTTGCAACAAAAAAAAAAACGCGCTACGGGGAAAAGCTGCTAAATCTAGCAACAAAGTCACAAAGTTGGCAAAACTGCATGACCCACGTGAGAATAATCCGCTGCGTGGTGGGGTGACGTATTTACGCCATGAAATTAACATATCATGATATAATTTATTTTCCCGGGCAAGATTTTTTTACCGGTATTATCGTGAATCATATAATATGGCCCAGCCCTAGCAGATGATGTCTTCTATCTTTCTTTTAAGTGGTACTAATTTTATTAGAGGCAGAGTCGTAAGATCTGACCCACTAACAACTTATGCAATTCCAAGACAGATGATTGCAGAAGAGAGCATGCAAAGTTCATGGCCAAGGGAGTGAAAGTACAAACCTAAAGCAATGTGTTTTATGAGCATCCACTGTCTCTCATACAGTTCACAATTATCACCTTAAGGAAAGTGCTAACAGCAAATGCTTCATATTTTCAACATTTTTATTCTTAGTTTTAATTTTTTTCCCACAGACTAGATTATTAATTCCTTATTTTCTCTTTTCAATTTAAATAGATCAGCATCAATGACCAGAATAATAAGGCTGTAAAGGACAATGAAAAATGTAAATCCTATTAAAAACACAGTAATGTAAGAGCACTTCCCACCAAAAACCCCGTGTCCCTACCAAGTGGTATAGTTAAGCTCAAAATGTCATGACCAGAGACCATTAAATTAGGGTAGTATTATAATATCAGATGCTACATAAACAGACAAATGGCTCTAAAAAATAAATAGTTAATAAAGATCAGGAGAGCTTTATGTTCCCAACTACCTGATCAAATAGCTTGGATACTTGTGTCATATACCTAGACTGCTTGAAGCAATGTTAAAACAGTAAGAATTCCTCCTCCTCTCTGGAAGCATACTAGTCACACAGTAATCTTTTACCTTTTCCACTTGTCTTTTAGCACAGGGAAAGTCCTCATCAACAGCCAGGCAGTGGAGGAAGACTTGGAGAGACTCATCCACTTGGCCCATCTCATGCAGCACCACAGCTTTCCTAAATAAAGCCTGAAACAACAAAAAGGAAAGATGGAAATAATGCTCTTAACATAAATTCTTCAGAATTTATGTCAAGACTGACTTTTTATGCAATGCAAGCATCTCAAGAAATTATAGTTATTAAAAGCAGACCAAAAAAACCCTCCCAAATGTAATAAACTTTTAAAAACACAAACTAAAGGTTTAGCTTTTACATAAATAGAAATTTCAGTGCTCGTCAATAATTCAATATGAAATTACCAGTCCATTAATGGCTATGCATAGTATAAATAACATCACAAAACATATTATAGCCTAGGCATTCAGCACAAGCATTTGGTGTCCTGCTTGTGATGTAATAGTCTATAATGGCTTTGACCTTAATCCCTCCATTCTCAGTTGCTGTTTAGAAAACATTAAGTGGTCATGACACTCTTTTGTAATTCATTTACCCAAAGAGAATCTCTTTTATCTAACAGTAAAAATAGCAGCACACTACTAAAAGTATGACCTGTAAGCAAAGAGCTGAGCTCAGCAAAAAGTAATTCAGGAAGTATGTTTCACTGGTCAGTAATCCAGAATAAACCTTTAAGTGTTCTATAACAGCGTGGATGAATAAATAAACCTTGCGGCTGTAAACCAGTCTACAATTTACAGGCCATTACCATCTAATGACACTAATGACAGTTAATGAGGCCGCTCTCTGTTTGTGGCTTTGACGGCAGCAGTCTCAAAATACACCCCGTCTAAGTAATGTCTGGCTGACCGATATATCACAACAGATGAATGGACACTAGACTCTACTATGCAAAAGGCAGTTGTGTGAGCATGACCACTAACCTTGTGGCACTGACTGAATGTCTGACACTGACAAATGTTCAATACAAACTTAAACTTATCTAAAACCAGTCCTTCAACCCCATGAAGTGCTCAAACTTTATGCCAGACAAAGTCACACTATTTTTTTTATTTATTAGTCATGCTACATTTCTATTTTTACTGCAGACTAACAAATTCCTGCAGTATCAGTGAGTGACCTACTTCAGCAGAACAGCTGGACTGGGGAAAAAACTCAGTGTCCTCCAAAGCCTGCCGGTACTGTTTAAGACCCATGTACGCCTCCGCTCGAGACAGTCGCGCCACTGCTGTCGTGTCTGGATCTGCAGGGGACATGAGGAAAAGGAAAGGGGAAAGAAAAACCTTGAATGACCAGAAGAAGGAGCTTATATCTTTACACTTGAACACATACAAATCACTCAGTTACTGGTTACGTAGCACACATTATACTCTAGTAATGGAACATCAAAGACATCTATAGTTCACTGAGCTGCCTTAGATAGCTGCACAGGCAGATACTGTTTTCCCCTCAACTGACACACATCCTGCAACTCACACATTACATAATTAAATGCTGACCCTAAATTACATATTAACTCTGTCAATTAATTCTGGGCAAACAGCGTAAAAGAAAAACAAGCTACATAAGCCTGAAAGATCAGGGAGAAATTGGTGAGTTGTGTATTTCTGTTCCCTGTGGTGCTGAGGATTAAAAAGAAAAATGAATACAAAACATAACATGTGCTTTAAACCCAACGAGCAGCTTTGTAAAGGCAGACTGTTGCTGGTATAACACCTGCCATTAAGGAGGGCCTAAAACAACTCTAAATATTTCCACGTGTGAAAGAACAAACATCAATGAGCATATATTCCACTGGATGTGGGCAGAATTTACCCAACTATGGCTATGTAGTCAGCACGTCTCAGCCTAATGAATCTATCCTTCAGACATCAACCCTGGCTGATGAATTTTGTTATTTGATTAATATGACTGGCACTCCATTAAAATCAAATTGCATACTGTAAAATCCTAATAATGTATTAACTTTTATTGAGAGGGTTTAGCTTACTTCTATGATGCATACGAGATGCTATTTGGGAGGGTAACAGGTAGTTTGTCTTGTCATCATTATATCATTGAGCCCCCCCCCCCCCCCCCCCCCCTTCCTTTTTTTTTTTTTCCCCCCCCCCCTCCTCCCCCCCCTTCGGCTCCTCCCCCTCAAAACACCTCCACTGGCCTCCCACCCCCCC
>VUQK01018740.1:58625-72680 GCA_015106715.1 Bujurquina vittata | reverse complement strand
GTTGGGGTGTGGTATGCTAAAGAGCGCAAAGCAGTCTGTGCTTGCGTGTGTTAAACAAAGCTTGTTGTAAACAGCCGTTGGAGGGCAGTGTCAGACTGTAACACGCATCTAAATTGTGACTCACTGCCTGCTCAGTTACTCCAGGTACCGCATGCATAAAACAGTATGCTTCTCGATTAAAATTGTGTAGATGCACAGATTTAATATTGCTCATTTGCTCCAGTAAACATGCTAATGCTGCCTGAGTTTCCTGGACCTGAGTGATTAGAGAGAGCCCAGTTTCATTGTACAATTTGCAAATGCACGTTTTAAAGCAGACGTCCCAAAAGTTATTAGGAAAGTGAAATTCCTCTAAAGTCTAATAAAATATTTTAAAATTGAGCTTTTAGCCTTAACCTTTTCAAATTGCAATTGATATGCCTTTATTTAAAGGCCATGCTTCCCATAGCCTTTTCAGTTTTCTGCAATGCTCGCCAAGTGCTTGCTTATAGGGGGTAGTTTTTGACTGTTGGGTTTTCTCTGCAGTATTGTTGGGTCTTTACCTACAATATAAAGCGCCTTGAGGCGACTGTTTGTTGTGAATTGGCGCTGTATAAAAAAAATTGAATTGAATTGAATTGTAATTAAGATCCTCCCCTTTTCTCTAAAACCCTTTTTAAAAAGCCTTGCAAATCAGTTATTGGCTCACATGTACAGGTATGGCTTGTCTGAAGCGTTTCAGTGAGGACTTCAAGCACAGAAACAGCACTGGCGAAAATCAGTGATATCACAACTGACCACAACATTTTACTACAGTGACTGCTGCTTTGTGTAACGGTTATCTGATAGTTTCCCATTTATTTATGCAAACTATGAGTCTTCCTCACACTCAACGGTTAGTTAGTGTTCCTGTCTCTGTGCTACAACTGAGACTTTACCACCAGTATGCAGATACGTTGGCCAAGATATGTTATTTATCTGACACATTAAACAAATCTCTAGAACTGCCTTCTTCCACCTGTGCAATATTGTGCAAATTAGGAAGATCTTGTCTCACGGTGATGCTGCATTTGTCAGTTCAAGGCTGGATTATTGTAATTCCTCATCATGCAGCTGTCCAAATAGGCCTCTGGAAAACTTCTAGCTGTTTCACAATGCTGCAGTGAGGATGATGATGGGAACTATAGCAAGAGAGAGAAGAAAGATTATATTTTGCCCATGCTAGTGCAGTCACAATTTAATTAGAACATTTCTTCTCCTCATACACAAAGCCCGAAATGACCAACCTCAGAGACCTGACAGAACTGCACTCTCACAGTGCTGGCTTACTTATGGTTCAGACAGTTTCCAAATGAAAAACTGGAGGCAGGCATCAGGTTCATCTTCTGTGGAACCAGCAAGCATTTAGCTAGCAGATACTCTCTGTGATGATGAAATGCAGAGTTAGGACTGGTTCAGGAGCTGTTTTAGGCCCAGGCTGCTGGGGGACCTGCAGTGTTCTCCTCCAGTCTCCTCTCACTCAGTAACCATGCATTTATATGCCACTCCCCATGTCAGTAACTTTGTGTTTTGTCTTCTCTGTCACAGCTCTCCTTGTATCTGTCTGCATGTGACCCTGGCTCTGAAGCTGCATAATTCTGGTCAGTAGTTGCTGATCTCTGTTTGGCTTCGCTAGCAGTTGAGGCAGATATCTGTCGTCCCTGAGAACATTCTTTTGGAGGTTTCTTCCTGTTAAGGGAAGTGCTTTTTTCATTCCTGCTCCCCAGCAGGTGTTTGCACAAAGGGAATAACAGAGTTGTTGTTTTGTTTTTTTTTAAATAACAGAATAAGGCCTCTATATTATTTAGTTTTCTTTATTAAAACCAAGTAAACGAGCAAACTGAATAAAATAAATAAAAATAAGCAAGCAAGATTATTGTCACACAATAAGACACTTATGTCAATCTGATCTATATAACATGTCCAATATAACTGACCCCAATTACAGACACTAAGATTCCATTCATCCACTTACTTCCACTTACCCCTGTCACGGTTGTGGGGGAATGGAGCCCATCCCAGCTGCCACAACCAGTCGGTTGCAGAGCTAACACAGAGAGCCAGACAACCGTTTACGCTCACATTCACACCTACAGGCCAAACTATCTTGCCCTAAACCTTTATCCAAATACCTCACGGACAGACGGACGTTATGACGAGAGTATCCTCCCACTTTATTTTGCCTGGGAGGATAAAAATAGAAAAAAGTGAAACAAAATAAAAGAGCTTAGTGAATATAGAAAGGAGCTGCTGGAGATCAGTGCTTCTGTAACTACATCATATCCAGTTTGAGAAGTTTTCAACTTTTTGGACAAATCATCAGAAGTAAAAAGAACAAGGTTGGGGCAGGTTTAGCTCAGTGGCTCAGAAAGTGACAGCAGGCCTGAGTGATGGTCTGGTTGGCATAGCTCGAAGTCTCGCATGTATTTGGGCACCCCTCTTTGATGCATCTTAATAAATATCTTTTGTGATTCTTAAGATCAAAAACCTTTGAAGCATCAATACACACATAAAAAGTGATGAGTTTCTTACTATTTATTTGTTTACAAACCAGAGTCACAAACTGGTTGTCGATAGTTCATAAAACTACTTTTACTGCAAGAAATGTACTGAGATATTGTGAACTGGCATCTAGAAAAAAGTTAAATCAATTTAGGGAAGCACACTCAAACCTACATACCAGTGTGCACACTATATGCATGCATTATGTTCATACGCTATTTATTTATTTATTTTTTTGCAGGACAACAACCCAGATCTGTTTGTGTTCGCTAACAGAAGAAATTCTGAAATATTAAGATATGTTAAGCAGTGATTATCTAAACCGCAGAAACACTGTGTGACTAAACTTGTTCTTTTCCATGTTGACTCTTAAAATATGGTCTTATCACGATGACATATCATTTCCGTTGACAAAACAGTGCAAGAGGTGGTCCGTCAGAAAATTCCAGTCCACATGGAGCTTTGTGACACACACTTCCTCACAGTTTGATGTGTCTGCGGGACTTCTGCTCACTGATAACATTGATTTGGAAGCTGTCAGAAAAAAAAAGTCTGATGTGCAATATTTACATCACAGTGTGTTGTTACAACAAAACTGTAATAAGCAAGTTAGCTTGCAGAGTGCTGAGCCTTTTGCGCATATTTGGCAGACTTGTAACGCAAATGAAAAATAATGTGATAAAGTTTATAGTTACATAATGTGCTCAGGCATATTTGATCATTTTATCTTAAATACAAGAACTGCCTGTGCTGGTCAGTCTTTTTTAGAGTGAAATAAAATTGCATTATTCACTTAAGAATTAAATTATATAGCAAATCAAAGAAAAACAGGGTAGAGCAGTGTAGTACATTCTGCTAAAAATCTGAACGCACGCTGAAGAATGCACACGCTCATATCCATTTATCAATGTGGGAAACCTTCTGTGCCTGATTCTCAAACAGTTGTGCAGGAATGCAGCCCTGGTGGTGACTCTTGGTCAGCCTTATCTGGCCCTTCGCAATCTCCCAGAGGTGTTTGGGTTCTCAGGAGAAGCACGTAGCCTAAGAGCATGCAAAAACACACCGGCATTTAGAGCATTCAAGCAAACACACACACACATGCAAGTGCAAGAGACACAAAGATGTCACCGGGAGGTTTATGTTATTTGATTCTGTTAAATGTTACATGACAAATTCAAAGCACTTGAGTGTTGGAAGCGTTCTCGGTTCAACAGCAAAACATTGTGAGTGAGGATGCCAGCATAAAATGTAAATGCCCCATCTGAGCTCTTGGCTTTTGCATTCAAGTTTACACTTGTTTATGCTGTCATTCTGTACGTGCATGGAAAGTACTAGGCCCTGAGCTATGAAAACACACAGTCCAGGTTTAAGGGGCATAATAATTCTTCTGTTTGGCTTAGAGCAGATCATGAACAAAACAAGTACAGCACATGGGGAAAGATGTTTTCCTGCCGTACATGGAGATTTCTCACTTTGCCAAGTGGATAAAAACATAAATGGGTACATTAGTCCCCTGCTCTAACTCCTGGAGCCCACCACCCTCCCTTCTTTGCTGCATGACTTCTTTGCCGCCCTCACTGTTGAGTCTGCTGTGTCCAAGCCAGGCCAGCTGTGGTACAACAGGCCCTATTGTCTTCTGCTATATGAAACTATTATGTAACAAACAGGACAAGGAGTGAGATCACCATCTACCAAGCCTCTGCGGTCCATGTGTTCATTGGTGTGGAGTAAATGCGGGACACAGAGAGAGATATGGTGGTGAGAGGAAGTGAAAATTAGTGTCCAGAATCAGTCTGGAGCCGAGAAGGTGTAATTACTCGGTAGTAACTGTTGTGTAAACAGGTGACTGAAGAGATTACGAGGAATCCCAAGAGCAAAGCCAGAACAAAGCCACAATATTTTGGTCTGAAAGTTGGCCGCGCTCTTGTCTCCCTGTTTCTTTACTATTATAAAACTCTCAGGACACAACGATTGTTATTTTTAATCCATTTAATAGTGCACTTTGATTAACCTGTACAGAAATAATATTATTAAAAAAGATAAAACATTTTCATTTCTGTAACACAAAGCTTAACATGTACAATAAAATAAAATGGTATGATACAAAACAAACATATATCTGAGGTATAAATATATTGGCTTTAAATTAACTGTCATTGTCATGCATTATTATTTGGCAGAGACACAGTTATAACATTTACGGTATGATCGATGGCTTAGTGAATTAATCAGACACATCAGCGCGAACAATGCACAACCTCAGATTTAAGCGTGAGTGTTACGAGCGAAGGTCAGCTGTTACAAGGACCCGAATGTCTTTTTTTTTTTAATAAAACACAGACGAGACAGTAGAGAAAAAAGCTTACGCAAAGATATTTTCCTTCCTTTAAATTCACACATTCAGTCTGCCCTCCTCTTTACAGTAAAACCTGTAAAATCACCACCTTTATAAAAGGACCCTTTTTTTTCTTTTTTTTTCTCCCCAACTTACTTTCTGTTCTCACCTATATCAAAACAGTAAAAGCATTATATGTTTGTTTTTTAATGTTGATAGAATACAAGTGATGTCCAGCCTAAAATTTCAAAAACTGCACTGTGCTTTAAACAAGTCCACCTCTAACACTATGGGGAAGCTCCTTCTTTCATGTCTCTCTTTTTTTTTTTTTCATTTTTAAAGTTGGTCCATTAAATCTGTTTGGTCTTCACACTTTCAGTTCCTAACAACATCTTACTTTTCTTATTAGTCTCTTTAAAGATATAGAAGGTGCCTGTGCATCACCAAGAACATAAGCAATGGCGTGACATGGCACTGGTGCTTGCTTGAATTAAATTCTTCTTGAGGGAATTAGGAGACATCTGTCTGTATGTTAGTAAATGAGGCCCTTCCTTTGATCGTTCCTCTCTTTTTGGTGAGCCAGCCACCAGTACTCATCTGTCTCTACCTCAAAGACTAAAACCCTTTGTGCTACCGGCCACCTGTCATCTCACAATATCCTATCTATTGTCTCCACTCAGTCTGCGTATTACCGGCACATTCACATCTTTCTTCACCTGTGGATTCATCAATCAGCTGACCATAATAAAGTCTGCTGTGCTTTGCTGTAACAGAAAAAGGGGCAGAGGTAATGCAAGACATACACCGACCTTTACTCTGAACAGAATACCATATGTACACATTATTCTGCTACTGGAAACCAGTATGGCAAATCTGTGTTAACTGCCGTTTTGCATACACACTCTCTCATGCACACATTTAATCCCCCTTTGCTTCACAGAAGCAATAGCACCCTTTTGGAAAAATCATACATCCTGTAGCAACATCATCTCCTCTGGCCCAGATAAATGTTCGTTGGACATGAGTCCTCCTGGCAGCACGCTGAGAGACCCAAAAGTTCAGTTAAAATAAAAACTTAACATCAATCTGTTTGGACATAATGCAAAAAAAACCCCAAAACAAAAACGTCCTTCAACCCAGGGTTTGGGGTTTGTCCTTTAAATGTGAAGATAAAGAGGCTTGCGCTCCTTTGACTTCTCTGGGGGAATGGATCACTTTAATCCAAAAAACTGCTGCCTTTCAAATTGCACGACGCTTTCTCATTTGTCCATGGACACGGTGAATGAATCTCGTATTCGTGCCACCTCGGCAGCGCTCAGGTGTCCATACAGTTTATTGTACCACTCTGGGAAACGACCCCTGAATGAAGAAGACAGAGAGGAGGCCGTTAGCTTTACTGTGTTGAGCTCAACCCCCAATTTGTTTATGGCCATGAAAATAATCCGCTCACCTGCAGTCGATTCTGGAAATGTGCGTGAGTCTGGATTTGTTGGCTCCACAGGGCTCTATGAAGTAGCGCGAAGTGAGAACATTGGTTCGGACGCCCACCACAGGCGCCCCTTCATGGTCCACAGAGGTACACACAAGTGCACACGCTCCCTTTGGCAGGTCCGTTACCCATGTTCTGGTAGAAACCATAAAGAGAGTTTTAGATTAAGAACAGCATTAAATCAGAGCATCAGAAAAGATGAAGACAAAAAAGAAAAAAACGAAGCGAGCAGGAGAGAGATCTACCTGAGCACGACGTGGTCTCTGATAGGATGTGGAGCCATGGAGTTCCTGACATACTGGTAGACCTCTGTCCTGTCATCGAGGATCTCCACTACACGGCTCTCGAGCAGGTCCTCATCCCAGTGTCCCTGCTCTCGCAGCACCCGTGTGAGGACCTCTTCAGGAGCTGCGGGAACCTCCACTGTTACTTTCCACAGCCGCAGTGGAAACCCATCATGCACCTAGGGAAACAGGCAGAGAGACCCAGTTACTTTACATACAGTGACTTGATTTAAAGATATTAAGATTTTACAGCATTCTCATTAAATCACAGAACAAAGATAGGAAATTACAGGAGTTAGGCCTGTAGCTTTTTCGCGACTCGACACTGTATATTTTTTAAAGTAGGCGAGGAGAGGTTAATCAAGTACAGGTTTAGTTAAGGTTTTGCCCATTCCATGCGGTGTCTGACTCACCATATTGTCTATTTGTATCAAAGCCTGCTCTGTTCCGTGCTGGGATCTTTTTGTTGCATATGTGCTTGGAAGGCCCCAGAACAGAGCAACACTGCCAAATATAAATTACTGCAGATGGCATTCATCTTCTTTCACTATAGTGCTCCTGACTAAAATGTGGTAAATATAAACTTTGAGTGATTTATGCAACTGTTTGGCGGCTAAGCCGTAGGCTATTTAATTGTATCAGCCATATTAGGGAAATTACAAAAATCAGATGTAGTAATTTAGCCATTAATTTATGCACAATGGTCAGACTGTATTTCAACATATTTCACTGCGCTTTAGCCAAGTCAGCTGCTTCTTTCTGCCTTCATATGATAAAAAGCACACACACTCTGCACCTTGTGACTTTAAACTGGAGAAAGATAACCTCATCCAGGCCCTCGCAAACTGGACACAGGAAACGTAAGCCTGGGATAATGCAGAAGCTCTGTATGGTTTTGTATTTGTGTGCGTGTGTTTGTGTGTCTCTATGTCAAGCTGATGTCATTCTGGGATGGAGTCCAGTACTGGGATGGGAATGAGACACCAAGGGGCCAGGCCACTTTCACACGGATTTGTTTTTACACAGGAAACCCTAAGTGCAGGTTTTCCACTTGATATTTAGAGAATCAGGAGAGAGGCAGGGCGAAGACTAAGAGGAAAAGAGAGTACAGGAAACAGAGATGGCATGCATGTTTCACGAATGACAGCTTGTTTACACACTATAGAACGATAAGTAAATCTTTCCTACATGCTGCTACTTTCACTTTGTGGCAATTTTATCGCCGTTTCCACCCTTTGAGACAAACAGACACAATGAAAGTGGCTGCACAGACTGAGCAGACGATGTGTGAGCGCTCTTTGAGAAAGTAAAAATTAAAGTGCACCTACCTTCCTACAGGCCAGGTCAGCATGCTCGGGCGTGGAGCAGCTGTCATATCCTTTGAACTTGTCTTTAGCCTCTTTGAGGAGAGTATCTAGGCTGTTTTGTAGGTACGCCCTGTAGCCTCCATGCGCAGCCTCTTCACCTGCAAGCTCCTCCAAGCGCTGAGGCAGCAAAGCCTGCTCCATGTACGAGTTCCTGCAGCGATTCATTTCTTCTGGAATCTGTGAGAGAAGAGGAGAAGGATGGTTAGAAGACTTGTTCACCTACTTAGTCTAATAAGATGTAGAATAACATAGTAGCTTCCTCCAATGTTAGAAAAATCTATGTTCTGTGCAATACTAAGACACTGCAGAGAAATCTGAAAACCTCCACTCAAAAATGTGATGGGCTTGTTTTTATTTCATTTGAACAGATGCATCATGAGCTTAATGCTGTAACGCAGGTTCAGTGTAGAGATCTCAAAACATTTCTGACTGAGTGACCAACACTCACTCTCTGTAAGTCACGTTTTTCCCGGTTAGAAAGGTTTGTCATCTTAATTAGATTAATTCAATTAAACAAATGGGAAACTGGATAAAGATGCAAAACAGCTAAAAATGGAAGCAGCATGTCCTGTTTTCACCTCTGTCTTTGCCCAGCTTATTCTGAATATGATTCCCTTCATATTTTCCACCTTTAATTACATCCTGACAATATTATGGTCCATCTTCCTTTTACAAACCTCCATAAGTAAATATAAATGTAATTAATAAATAATTTAGGAAGGGGCAGTAATTGGGTTTACATGTGCGACGTGACCATGACAGGAAGACAGGAAGCTTTTCCACGGTTTAATAGCATTTGAAATTATCCTAATGACTAACATTATGCGGCCTTTTAGCATTTCCTCTGACATGTCAGAGAAGATGCCACAAGGCAAAGCACATTTCAGGCCTAATTGGATTTGCGATGCTGTAGTTTGCTGATTATTTCCTGTTGTGCTATCCTTGTGGAGATGCCAAATCTCATTGACATGAATTCATGGATTTCTGACCTTTGGTTTACCAAATGTTTAAAAGGGCTTTACATGCACAGGGACACTGAGTAAAGGCAAGCTCTGTGCAACAGAGACATTCAAACCAGCGGACCAGGCCAGCTAGCACATTTACCTTCCATAATCCTAAAACTGCTTGAACAAATAACTGCATGAATTGGATCAAGGACTTACATAACTGGGCCTATGTTTGTTGACAGGACAAACAAAGGGAAACGAGGTATGTGGCAGCAAGCTGGAGGTGACATTTATTCTGTCAGCAAACGCACCTTTACCACCTTAGTTTGCCGTGACGATATTAGCAGGTAACTCATTCTGCTTTGGCTTTATAAGCTAAATTTCAAAATGAAGAGTTTGATGCACACATTTCATCTTCATTATTTTTAAACACTGACCCTAAAGAGTTTCCTGCACTCCTGAATCATGTGCGCCAGGCCATGAGTGGCAGCAAGGTTTTCATTCAGGTCCCTCTGGTCTGGCTTTCCGAGTGTCTGCTTCCGGTTCATCACCCTTTGAAGAAGAAGGAAAAAGAAGAGAACATGATGAAATCAATAATGGCAACTATCATACATGCAGTGCAAAAATAAATAAATAAATAAATAAAGACCTGGAGGAAACAGTTTAGCTGATAACCTATAAGTGCCAAATATGCACATGTTTTTAATTAGGTTTGGATGTTTATGTAACCTTTCTATTTCCTCTGTCTCTCTCCCTTCCTCCTCTCACCAGCTTTGCTCTCTCCCTTCCCACCTCTCTTCTACATTATTCTACCCTTGCGCTTCTTTGGAGTGACCCTTTCCTGTTTTCCAAACTGTACAGGCATACTGACTATTATGCGAGATGCAATTAAAGGCGATGACCTCATGAAACTGAACTGATTACAACGGCACACACTCAGACACACACCTCGGCGAGGAGCTCTCCTTGCGCCGAAGAGTGTTGAGGTGGAAAACAGACGGGGCCAGACAAACTGCCAGATTGGTGGGAGTCATCTGATTCTCAGCCACGCTGGCCGTCACGTCGCTCAGCAGACACAGCAGCGTCCGGAGCGCCTCTCGGTTCTCATCCGGCAGGAGCAGCACAGCAGCACGGGCTGCCTGAAGGCGGAGCTCTTTAGGCATGTCTGTAAAAGAAGATTGGCTCTGTCACGGTTCCTTTTCAGTTCGGTTCAATTTCAATTTATTTGGCTCCACAACAATATTGTCATTAATGTTAATGCCACTTTATTTTGTAAGACAGAGACGCTAAGAGATTATAGAGAAACCCAACAAGCCAATGATCCCCTGTATCCGAGCACTTAGAACAGAGAGAAAAAACTGCCTTTTAAAGAATGGCCCAGGGATTGCTGGCATATGCTGCAATCAGTACTAATAACTACTGTCATACTACATCCTGCCATCTTTTTTTCCAGCTGTTGGTTAATTCAGGAGGTAGACTGTATCCTATTACATGCCATAGATGAGCTATGATGGGCTCTCTGTTGATCTGTTACATAAGCTATGTTATATAAGCGTATCTGTATGGGTACACTATGGTTGACTGCTCATTCTTCACTTTATATAAATAGTGTCTAATGTCCATGCAAAGTGTAAGTAGCTGAAGGACGAACTGATGCTGTAGCAGTTAGGATTACAGTATCACAGCCTATACATCCCAATGATCCACAGGTATTTTGTGCACTCATCAGTCTCATACATGTTTTTATGCTTTTTCTTTATTTTTTTTATACAGTTAATTGTTGTATGGCAGGCAAATATGTAAAGCTTTAAAACAAAGCATCTTTGCAAGCCGCCCTCCTGCAGATGTGCAGCTGCATGTGTGAAGCTGCACGAGGATTGACATCCAAGTGCCTACAAAGTATTTTTTGTCTGGTGTCTTCTTACATTGATAGATCTGGAGGAAAGTCTCTGAAAGTTTGCTAGTAAGCAGGGGCTCTGGTAAATCTCTGAAGTACTGCTTCAGCATGTCTGCAACGTCGTAAGCTGACTGGCCCTCGTAGTTGACTCCTCCTCCGTCTGCGCCACTCGCTTCATTCATCTGACGGAGGGCTTGGATGCGAGATTTTACGCCCGATTTCCTGAAAAGACCCACCTGGGCAGGGAAACAAAGAAAAGAGTTACATCTTGCATACTGCACAGAAACCTTTGAGCTATAAAGTCCCCGATCAAAGAGCATCAAAAATGATTCTCTCAAACACACACGCCTTTTACTGCAACAGGCTGTTACGTTAGGAAAATAACATTCTTGACTTATCCACAAATCCACAGCTTACAGTTAATATGGTTACATCACAACAGATCCTGTTGACTGTATTTACAAGAAGCTCCCATTACAGCCAGTAGGCATTCATGTACTGAATGCTATGTAGAGCCTCATCAATGGCCTTTTAAGGCTTTACGAAATGGCAATGTTGGGGAGGAGAAAAGAAGACTCTTGGCTTATGCACTGAATATTTTCCATGAGCTTTCACACTTCCAAACAGAGGCACTTTGTCTGTCCTTGAAATGAAAGACATCATTCTCTTTCACATTTTTACCATCCATTAGAAGTCATTTTCTACTCCTTTCACTTTTCCTTCCTTTATGAATTCACAGGCACACTGTTTCAAACTGGTTCTGGATTAAAGAGACACAGGTGACTCAACTTCTGACCACTCTGAATCTCCCCATGCCTCTTAATGTCAGCATAATGTGTGACACTGAGAGCAGAAAAAAAAAGGGGGGGGGAGATAGTATACACACACTGACGGAGTGGGTATCAAACTTTTTCAGTTCACTGCCTCATCTTATGTAACATCAAGAGAAAAAATACCTGAAGCTGAGATGTTATGCAATTTGAGCATATTAAAGAAAAGAAGTTACAAGGTGGACATCATATGCACACTTAACATTACAGTGTATGCAAAGGTTTTGCATACACCTACACGCTGAACCTGTGTATGTTTCTCTTACCTGGTCGAGGCACTGATTACGTAAGTAGCGCATAGCCTGCTGAATTCCTTGAGGCAGGGGCTGGCCTGTCCGCTGGACGATGACTTGCAGTGGCACACCAAACACATTCCTGTCTTTGTAGTCGCGCACCTTGATCCGCTTTATAAACTTTGGCACAGCCCTGCAACATACACACAAATTTGAATCTTTAAATGGGTCATCATTCATTCTCACTTTACTAACATCCTCCTCTGTAATAAACAAAAACACGTCGCAGTAATCAGGGTTAACACAGATGTTCCAAAAGGAGAGAAAAAAGTGCTCATATGCAGAAAATTGAATCACCACTGCGTCAGAAATGCATCACCTTTTTTTTTATTTTTTTTATTTAGCTCAGATTCAATGTAGAACACTAAAACAAACCCAATTCTACAGAATTAGCCTTTTTATTACAGAGTGTTTGGGTCTTTTATGTGACCCAAGCACTCTGTGAGCACGAATGCGAGCAGCTGCGGAAGTCCGTCTCCAGGTTTACAGGAGGGTAACAAGGTAAGGGGAGACTGGGGCGTCAAAAGGGGGAGGGACCCACTGCTTTATACCTCTCCAGGCGGCGCCCGTCTCCTGATTCATCACTCTGGGCAAGCTTATGCACAAGCACTTGGGTGCCAGCGAATAGCAAGTCTCCGGCCACAAACCCAGAGTTGAAACATGCAACCCTGACCGTTTCACAAGAATGCAACAGATTTATGGCTGTGTATCTGTCTGCATGGGTGTGAGTGTGTTTTGCAGAGAGATGTTATGCGTGACTCAGGACAAGCACGTCTTTGTAAGTGCTGGTGTTCACAAGACTCGGAGTGCTTCTCAGAACCACGGTTTAGAAAAAATGAAGAAAAAAAAAGAGCATATTATGATCCCGGGCGGAATTCTGAATATGTGTGGGCCTCCAGTGGCCAACAATTGGACTCTGTCTTTCAGTGAGCCCCAACCTGTCATAAGACTGTCATGATGCCTTCTATTTCTGTCCAAGGAAGGCCTCGAGCAGAAAAATAACAAGTAATCAATGTGATGTTTCACTTCTAGTGATTTTTTTCCTTCAGCTTGCAAAGACTTCTTCAAAACAGCCAATTATAAGTAACATTTTGGATTAGAGCAATTTAGCACAACAAGATTTTAGTGTACTGCAATGTGAATAATGTTTAGTGATGGATTTTATGGTCAGCAGCTGCTTTTATTTCAGGGAATTTCATGAAATTTTACACTTCACAGGATTTCTTTCCCAGTATCCAACTTAAGACAAAAAAGGACAAAAGAATGAGGAAATAAACAAGTAGGCTGTTGGGTGTTGTATGATCATTCTGAGCACCATAGAATATTAGCCCAGACCTAAAACCTAGAAGTGGACAGCGATTGCGTGCAGCTCTTTCCAGCCCCGAGCTCAACACCTCGCGTGTGAACTGCCATGATTGCCCCGTTGAGAAAAAGACTGTATACGCCCCTTCCCAGCAATTATGGGCCTGGGAAAAGAATGTGAAACCCAACCTCTGTGGAGAGCCATCACCACGCTATACAACAACCTGCAGATGGAGAGGATTTGGAGATGGGTCGGATGGAGGGTTAATAGCTTGCTGAATGGCTATATTAAAGGGCATTACTTAAAGGAACAATATGCGAGTTGCAGAAGCTATTTGACATAAAGCTTAAATAATTTCTCCTTAATGCCATTCCCCTTAAATAATCCATTCCTTCAGTCCACTCACCAACTGAAGCCATGTTTGTTTGTAGGGGTGTGTTTCTCCAGCAGAGCAGTGAGCTGCAGAAGGGAGAGCTTCTGCAGCAGATTCATCTGTAGCACAGACTGGCAGCTAATCTGGAGCTGGGCGGACGCCAAGCTGGGCCGATGGGAGTTCTGGAAGCTGGGCCAGCGTAGTTTCTGTGGTCTGAAGCACAGTGGAGGAGAAGAGCAGAGCACAAATTGAGATGTGAGGAGAAGAGTGATGATTGAGAAAGAGCAGTTTAACCCCTGGGATCTGCGTCATGCTTTTGTGTAGACATAAATGCAGACAATAACCCATGGCCACACACAGAATTTGTAGTTGTTACGTGCCAAGTGATCAGTTTAGAGATTACAAGGACTTATGTAT